>VDFB02039954.1:0-48521 GCA_007258455.2 Sequoia sempervirens | reverse complement strand
TGTACAGAATTTTTAGTTTATTTTTTTTAAAAAGTATAGTTTAGAATTCAAAGATTAGATTAAGTTAGTAAATCACTCAGATTATTATTTTTAATTAAGTATACTAAGTACGATTTAATTTGATTGATGAATTTTTTTAGTAATAAAAAATAGTAATTTAATCATTTTTTAATTATTTTATAATGGGTGTCATGTGTAAAGTTAGTTGTGTTATTTGTTTGTAATAAGGATTTAATTTGACTCGCTTAGTGTCATCAAGTAGTTTTTGGAGGGTTGTTTTCAGCAATGTCTTCATATTTATCATAAATTTATATAATGACAAGTAAATATTTTTTAAAATTCTATTTGTAATGGTGGGATTTCTACATGCCCATATCATTTTCCATGTACTTTTAACAAAAAAATCATTTAAATGTCTATAAATGACATAACTTTCTAAGGAGTTGGGTTTATTTTAGATTTTTTATCTACTTTTATATTTACATATTTCTATGCATTGGATTTGTATCCACATATATTACTCTATATTTAGTGTGGATCTTTCCCTTATAACACCTCATGACCTAGAATTCATTCCCCATACTAACATTACTATTTCCTTGTTGCAAGTTAATCCCATACAGTGTGATTAATCTTTGTCCACATATAACAAACCCATAAAATTTATGAATTTAAATTCAATTTTTGATTACTTATTTTCATTCCATTCCTACCATGATTTGACTTGGTACACATTTCACATGTTTTATTTCCATGATGTAGTGGTACTTTATAGCAGTCAATGCATTCATTTATCATTTTGGATCATCCTAATATCATTCAAATTCCTAAACAATGCATTCATTTATCATTTTGGATCATCCTAATATCATTTTGGATGATTTTGGCTTTCTCCTCGATTCTATAGCCTATTCCTATCAAGGTGGATTCCTCTTCTATGGAGGTGAAGATGGGTTTTGTGATTTTGGTTGGAAGCTTCCTTTTTTGGTTTTCTTTGTTGTTGTCCCTTTTGAGGTGGGATCTACTTCCATTGAGGTGGAGTATGGGGCTATTGGAGTTCTTTGGGTTTGGTGGAAAATGTTTTCATGTGATCCTCTCCCATAGAGGGGAGATCTCTCTATTAGATGCAGAGATTGAGTTGGCTTCATGGTATGATAGGTGTTTCAATGATGGCTCAGAGTTTCTATTACTGAGCAAATGGTTGTAGCCTATGGGGAGTGTGGTTGGTGATGGGATCTTGGTAAGCATCCTATGTTTTCTTTTTATGCTCTTTATGGCTTTTGGCCTTGATGTTTCTTTGGCTTTGACTTAGGATTGTTGTTGGTTTTGAGTGTTTTGTCACTCCTGGTTATCTAGTGACTAGGCATTGTTTGTGTTTCTAATGTGTTAATGTGGTGTTTCCATTGGTGTTGTTTCTCTATTTCATTGGAAAAGTTTTGATACTTTGGTGTTTGGAAGTTTCTTTTTCTTAACTTTGTACAAGGTTCTTGGTCCTTTCAAATCCTTTCTTACCTTATCAAAAACATACACATACTTTTGCGAGGGAAATTCAAACATTGGCAATGGCTTGTAGAAATTTAAAATACTTGATTGTTTCCCTAGTTACTCTTAGTGCTTCCAATAATTTAAAACATCACCATTCTTCTAGTCACTTTCCCATGTACTCTAATAGTCTCACAAGTGCACTTGCATCTTCATGCACTCTAGTTACATACATAGAAAATTATGTATTCACGAGTTCTTCTCCAAATAAATTGTGGTTGGGAACATAAAAACACTAGGATTAACAAATTATCCATGTTAACAACATATAAAACTTACCAAAACTCACCACAAAACACCATAATTAATAGTTTTTTATTAGATTACAAATAAATACTTAAACATGAACTTAGAGAAATTTAATTGACTTTTAACACTAAGAACCTTAACATCTATTATTCCACTTGATATATACTAAGGATATCTTATAGTATCCCAAGTAGTTAACCTCATATATGACATTGAGATAAAAACATCTCATCTTTACTCCATAAAAATTAGTAAATTATCAAATAATCAATAGTATTTAATTGAGTGTCCATTTTCTCCATGACCATATCTATAAAATAACTATAGCGTAACCTACAAGTTTAGTTATAACAAGAGGAACATAATTCTTAGCTAGACCAAACAAAATGGAGGAATGACACATAGAGAGGAGAAAAAAAAACCTTTTGGGTCAACATGGAAGAGACCTAAATGTCTCAATTCCTTGCATCACCCCCTAAAGGAAAACACAAGAGAAAGAAAAGATAAAGTTTATGACATATAGAAGAATTGAGATACAAATAGAAGAATGTCATGACAGGTTTGTTTCCTTTGTATCCTTGTGCCAACAGAGCAACAAGGGTCATCCAAAGTAAATTCACATACAAAAAGATACACCAAGCAACACAACATGGGATATCACATCACACGCAAGAAAACACAAAGAATATATGAAATAAATATAAAAGATTACCACACATGTGAGCTGACCTAGAATAGTTCATCTGCATTCCAATCTTGCTCATCATAAATGGAAGGAAGACAACCAACTAGAGGGACTATAAAAATTATCATACTAGGAGCATCTCTAGGTGCAACATGTGGTGGGTCACTCTCATTAGGAGGATCGTCATGGTTGCCCCCATCTAAATTCATTTGATTTGAGAATAAAACATTAAGCTCAATATGCACCTCTTCATCAATTTTAGTGATTCTATCATCATCATCCAAATTGATCACAATGGGAGGTTTTATAAAAATTTCAGTTTAGTTTTCTTGTTTCACTTGTTTTGGTTCCATGTCTTGTTTTGGTGAAATTTGGATTTATTCTTGATTTTTTCCATGGGTGTTGGATTATCATGCATTGTTTTGTTCTTTTCTTCCAATTGGCGAGCAATAGCATGACATCTACACCTATGCTCTTTAGCGTTTCTATTTATTCTTACATGATTTTCAAGTTGTGATGACGTAGGAGTAGGTTTATCAACCATTGGTTTCTTTTCTTCCCTTAAGGAAGGAATTGAAGGAACCACTAGGGGTTGGGAAACCACTATTTCTTTTGGTCTATACACTTGTTTTATCTTTGGAGGTACAAAAGGAATCATTTTATTATGTCTTGGTATTTTATAGGAGATGGGTGGAGGAACTGCATTGTACTTATCTTGGTTACTTGGAAGGTTTTGTGGCTCAATCCTAGGTTCATCCATGATGGGTTGGGGAGAAGGAACAACCATGGACCTATCACCTTCAGGAATATTGCTAAGATATAATTTTTCTGTGTTTTTCCTTGAACATTTGATATGACTTGAAAAAGAAATCTTCACAAAGCTTTATAGGTTTCTTAAGTTGATTCCAAAATAAATCCAATGAAAAAATCCAATGGGAAGACAAAGGATTAAACCCACTATGGTGTATTGTAAATATCTCATTTCCAAAGGGAAACTTTATGCACATGTGAATAACCAATGGGATGACATTCATGGAGCATAGGCACAAACAACCTAGCTTCACACAAAATTGGTCTAATGACATGATGATACAAAATGATACATCTAATTGTTTAGGTCCAAGATTGAGTGAAAGAGTGATGGAACCTATCGTAGGGCGAGAAAAACCATCATGATTTTTTATCCATGCTTTCAATTGTTCATAGGCATCTTGATAAATCTCTTGCACAAACAAGAATTATTTGGTGATCACATTCTCTGAACATGCGGGATCAATAAGTATTCCTTGTGCAAGTTTGTTATTGATACAACCAGCAATGTAGAGAGGACCATCAAGTGCATGTCTAAGTGCATCATCATTAGTGAAAGCAATGTTGGGTAGTATGGTAGTTTTTCCCTTACCAATTTACACATCAACAAAACCAACCATTATTTCTCAACCATCTTCATTAGTAATGTGATCACTATTAATGTCATTTGGTGTATCAATATTTATAGCATCATTCTTAACATCACAAGATTGCACAAAGTTGGTTGAATGGTTAGGCATGGGATTGGTAAAGATTTGCAAATTTTGGTTAGACAGGGAAATAAAAGTATTCCTTTTATCATTAACACCACCCAATTGAATTTGATTAGAATCAATGAGGTCTTGAACATGATGTTTAAGATGTATGCATTGTTATGTATCATGTCCATTTATGCAGTGATATTAGCAAAAGGCACTTTGATTAAATCTTGCAAGTAGAGTTTTGGTTGTATCCATAGGTCTAATTGTAGGCAATTAGATTAGGTTCTTACCAAAAATTTATAACATAATTGAATGGAGAGAATCAAGTAGCGAGCTAAATTATCTATCTTTTTCTCTAAATTGGTATGGGGTTGAACTTATGGAAATAACCTAAGGCTCAACTTGATTTATTTGGGATGGGTTTATCTTTATAAATTTCTTGTTTGGCTTCTTTAATGATTGGTAGCTATTTTGATGTGTAGGCTTGGATTTCTCATTATGAGCCAATGAAGATTCTTTAAATCATACTTACTAACCAAATTTTGATAGTCACGAAGCATTGTACACAAACTTATAAAGGATGTAAATTTCACTAATAAGAGTTTTTCCCTCATATCCTTTTGCAAGTTTTTAATGAACATTCTTTGGATTTCTGCATTAGGAAGAGTTATATTGACTTGTAATAATATCAACTGATAGTAGTTCATGAAATTTTTAACCTTTTCACCTTATTTTTTTTACATCACATTAAATCAGTTATGTTGATCTTAGGACCACTATTGACTTGAAAATGATTGAGGAAAGCATCAACAAGCTCATTAAATGAGTGGATTGAATTATTAGGTAAGGAACAAAACCATTCCAAGGCCATGTCTTTCAATGACCTAGGGAAAAGTTCATCTAGGAACTTATCCTCAAAAATTATAAAGTTACTACACATGGTGGTATATGTTGATATGTGGTTGCTAGGATCCTCTTTACTATTGTACTTGTCAAATCGAGGGATCTCTATGTTTTGTTGCATTTGTGATTTCAATATCTCAAGTGACAATGCACTCCTTTTGATATATTGTGATGGTTTTCCATTTTGGCTTTGGTTCATTTTTGAGATTTTTTGTTGAAGTGATGTTAAATGTTTTGTAAAAGTTGGTTTATGATAGAACCATTGTTTGACATGTTTTGGGAATAGGGTGAATATGGTGGAATGGTGTATGTGTTTAGTGGGCTACTATGTTGCGAAGTTATAAGTAGGGATGGAGCTTGAGGTGTGACATGTGATGATCTAGAACCATAAGGATTTCTAGTGGAAAAACCTATTGTTGAAGGTATCCCAATGCCTAGTTGCATTGTTAAAAAAACAATTGGATTTGTGTATGTAGGAATAGAGGTTATAGTGGTAGGGAGGGAAACTTGATTTCCCCCTTGGCTTTGAGTGTATCCCAAAGCTTGAGGGTACCTATCCATTGTAGGTATATTATCATCAACTATATGGTCTAGGCTACACACAACCTCTAATCCATGATCATCATTAAGTAGTTTCATCATGTTCTCAATTATAGGAATTTTGGTACCAACAAAGTGTTTAGTACTTATATCTTGAAGTTTTTCTAAATCATTGTCCAATTTTCTTAGTTTGTCTTCAGGAACATGGGAAACCATAATATCAAAATCCATAAATGTAGGTGCTTGTAAGGTTGTCACAGGCATGGTAACATTAGGAATAGAGTCCAAAATGGGTTGAGTATTGACAACACTTTTCATGAGAGAGTTGGAAGACTCATGATCCACAAGGGATGAAAAACCAACACGAGATTCCATATTTCTAGAATTATGTCTCATTGAAGTATTAGCAATAGGACACCAGGATGTGAAACTCATGCAAGTTTCACAACATAAAAAGTGCACCCAAGAACACCAAACTATTAAATAAGTATAGAAAACATAAAAAAAATAGAAAGCAACAAGCAAAAAAAATTATGAACCACAACAATAGTGGTCTCAAAAAAAATTGATTGGCCAAGAAAGGTATGACAAGGTCACCCAAGGGCATCTAAGTCCTGGTCAGAGGTTCTGAAAGTTCATTTTTGACTATATACTACACTGCTTAAGTATTTTAATTCTAGTTGCAAATGATTGTAACAATAAATAAATTTCCATAATTTTCTTAATGTATCCCAATTTGATGCAAAATGCAAGTATGCAATGATGTTGAAGGTGTTTTGAACAAATTTGAATACAATTTTCAGATCTGAAAGTAGTAATTGATTGGTTGCAATATGAAAAGTCTTGAAAATGATGATTTTGAATGCAAATTTTGATATTAAACAATGCACTTTCTTTCACTAATTGAACTAAATGCAAAAATACCTAAAATCATACAATTACTTATTCCAAAATAGGGATATTTCAGTAAAGTGAAACTGAGCAGACAGATAGACCACTATGAAAAAAAGTGTGTTGAAACACTTGTACAAGGACAAGGTTGCCTAATGGCAACCAAGTCCTTCATTAGGGTTCTGAAAACTAAAAAATTGAATGTTTAAGTTGTTGTTTAAGGTTACTATTCCTATTTGCAAATATATTTTGCAGTGATTGTTTTTCTTAAAAAATAACTGTAAAGGAAATGCAAATGTATGACAATTTTCCAAACAAAATGATACTTTTGTATGTAATTTTGAAATGAAAATATGATCCAAAAAACTGAAACACACTATAATGCAAGATATGATGAAATATGAATACAATATTTTTTGTATTTTTATGACCTTTTAGAATGCCAATATGAAACTCTAAATGAGAAATGCAAGATAAAAAATATTGTTTGGCCAAGACAAGTAGGATAGGGTCACCCAAGGGCATCTGAGTCTTGGTCAGATGTTTTGAAAGTTCATTTTTGAATATATACTAGACTGCTTAAGTATTTTGAATCTACTTGCAAACAGTTGTAACAGTAAATAAATTTCCATAATTTACTTAATGTATCCCAATTTGATGCAAAATGCAAGTATGCAATGATTTTGAAGATTTTTGAACTACAATTATTTATTCCACTAACAAGAATGTATGATAACAGAGTATATTCTCCCTTGTCTAAAGAGACATCATTCTCTTTAATTTTTAAATGTAATGGTACTTTCATGTCAATAACTCCAAGAATATAGGCCCCATATTTACTTTATTTCATTCCTATCTATTTCAAACCTCAACTATTCTCACTACTTATTATGAGGAAATACACCCTTTCTTCATACCTACAATGACATCCTCTCTTCTCACAATAATCTTGTATCTTTAATGCCTTTAATTTATCATGCTACCCATGTCTCATTATTGTGCCTTCCTTTTATTCATAAACATCATTGTAACATTCATGCCTTTCCCTCACTAAAATTTTCATTATACTTTGATAATTTTCCCTATCCTACCTATAGCAAGAGACTTGGCACATGACACACACATGATTAATCTTATAATTTACTTACACAAAAGATGTGAGATCACCTTGACTTAGATTATGTTTAGTATATTTTATATACCTTTTATTCATATTATTCATATTCATTTTTCTAATATGTAATAATTGTATACAATTTTTTCCCTCCACCAATGTTCATGTTCATTAAAAAGTGATTTGGTATAGGTCTTTCGAAAATTTTCTTCTTCTAATAAATTGAATTTAAAAAAATTAAAGAAAACATTGACCTCTTGCAAATCCATCAAACTATTTCATGGCATGGCATTTTGACTTTGTCATGTTGATACAACATCTTCCTTTAAATTCTTTTCTATTGTTAGAATTTTGAATAGGTTTTATTTCGTTGCTTTTTGAACCTACAAAGTGTGATCATTTACATGTGTATATTTTTCCACCTCAACAACATTTGTTACTCCATGTAAGCCATGTACACTCCTACACTTAAGAAATGCAACTGTTGTATTCAAATAATTTTATATAAATATTTATTATCTCATTCCAAATACACCTCTAATTTTTTCAACTAATGAATTGAAAACACAATCATAATCTTCCTCTTCTTGATATTTCACCTTTTTGAATAATTGATTAAATTTGAATTTTAAATAATTTCTCTTAAAAATATCCAATTCAATTTTTAAAAATTTAATGTCTTATCAAAATATTTAATAATTATATTAACTTTAAAATTTTCTTTTAATTTATTAGATTATCTATAATTTATTTTTTAATTTAAACACCATTTATATATATATATATATATATAAATAATTTTTAAATATTTTTATAGTATCATTTATCAATATATAACCTATCAAAATGAATTCTTAAACCATCTATATGAAATTAATTAAATATATGTAAAATGAATAATAACTATATATATGAACAAAATCAAAGCACGCTAATATAACACCCAAATCTCAATAATATAGGAGTATCATGCCAACTCTACTTTACTTAGTTCCATTTATTTTGTATACTAGTATCTCTCTAACTATAGTATTCATTGGGATTAAGTGGGTGTATATATATAAATAATAATGTAAATCATTTTATTAAATAATAAAAATATGTAGATATTAAGAAAAAGAAACAATCCGATGAACATTTTATTGAATATTTTAATATTAAATGAAAAACTATATTATTTTTTCCCCCCGGAAAAAATGCATAATATCATATTAAAATAAGAAATTACATATTGTAGAAGTTGAAGAAAGCTTAACAGGAGAAAAACAGGAAGTAAGCAAAAGCCAAAGTGCTACTAGAAAAAGGTAGCCAGGTGAAAGAAACAAAAGGAAACCACCAGAAAACTCACCAAAGAAATGGTGAAAGCAATCAGGTAGCAGGAAAGAAAAACATAGATCAGGAAGAAAGAGCAAAGCCACAAAAGAAAATGAGGGCAAGAGCATCATGAATGATTGGTCACATAGAGGTTATAACGCTGCGAGATAGAATCCGCCAAGTGTTCAGTTAGTTCCCATCTATCCGCAGTCAAAAGTAAACCCTCCTTTGAAAGTGTATCTGCCTCCAAATTGAATTCCCTGTAAACATGTGTGAATGATATATGGACAAAGCTAAGACTCAGCCTATCAATCAAAGCTTTTATAGGCATGAGGATGATATTTTCAATATGATAGAGCCCCTTATCCATTTGATGATGACCTCCGAATCGCCAAAAACTTGTAATTGATCCATCCTTCTATCTTTGGCCACAGTCAACAAAAGTTTCAAAGCCATAATCTCTGCAAAATTATTAGTACCACAACCCAAACCAGCACTAAAAGTGATATAATGATTTGGATTGTAAAATATTATGCCACCCGCCCCATAGAGAGCAGAATTACCTTGACAAGCCCCATCAAAGAAACCCCAAGGAGAGATTTATCAATCAATGGAGGGGTTATGGGCCTCAGAATATTCACCTTAGGGATAGTCTGAAGGTGTACAAAAATGGACTGAATTTGTAAAGTGCATTGAAAGGTAGGAATCAACTTATTTTGAAAGATTGCAGCATTCCTAGCCAGCCAACTACCCCATGCAACAAGAAGAGGTAGATTCCTAAAAGAATGCAGCAACCTATGATGATACCAATTCTCAAAACAATTCAAAAGAGTATTTCCAGCCCAAACATTCCTTTGACCAATCAATCTTCCCAAATCAGACCAAACTTGGATAGTGTAAGGACAATTGATAAATAGGTGGTCAATAGTTTCCAAATCCAACAAGCACAGAGAACAATGTCCTGGACCCTGCCAACTTCTTTTTTTGCAGCACATCCCAAGTCAAAACTTTGTTTTGGAGTGCAAGCCACATAAAAATAAACAATATTATTAAACCATGGTAATATTTAGATATCAAGAAAAATAAACAATCCAATAAATATTTTATTTATTTATTCATTTTTTAAAAAACAAAATAAAATTATATAAACCAAAACTTTTTAAAAATATGAAGATTTTCAAACAAATATAAAATAAAGAAAATCAATAATAATTAGATGCATGAACAAAATTAGAACACACGTATATAATATCCAAATTTCAATAAAATACATGAATACCATGTTAACTCTATTTTCTTTTAAGTTCCATTCATTTAGCATACTAGTACCTTTCTAACTATAGTATTCATTGAGATTCAATGGGTATATATATTATTTATTTTATTTATTCAATCAATATATATTTTATTTAGCATTTGAATATAAATTATATTGTTTAATCATGAAAGTATGATCTGATAAACATTGTATTCAATGATTGAGTATTGATAGGAAATTTTATTGTTAAACATAGATGTAGATAATAAGAAAAGTAATAAGTCTAATAAATATTTTATTCAATATTTGAATATTGATGGGAAATCATATTGTGAGAAAACAATTCAATAAACATTTTATTTAATACTTGAATATTAAACAAAAAATTGCATTATTAAACCATGATAATATATAGATATCAAGAAAACAAACAATCTAATAAATATTTTATTTATTATTTTTCATTTCTTTTGACAAAAAAAAATAAAAATTATTAATCAAGAAATTTTAGAAACTGAAAACAATTCAATATGAATTATTTCCATTCCAATAAAAAAGTATACACAACTCAACAGAATTGAGAAGTGTGATGTACAACAGAAAATATGCATCTCCTCATGCATGGCAATAACTACAGCAAATAGGAAGTCAGTCTTTACATGACAATTCCTTCATGTTTTGAAGTGAAAACCCTACCATTTCATTCCCTTGCATTTGTTGCGAAGCAGTGCTGTTGCAAGTCTTCTATTCAATGCAGTCTCTCCATCCCAAGTTGAGAGCAGCATCACATTCCTTCCCAGACCACTCTCTTTCATTTTCTCCAGGAAAAGACTTTTATTATCTGCAATCTCCATCATCAACAACATCCTCATAATTCCAGTACGGAGGATGATTTTGGGGAATGATCTGTCTCCTATCCAATTCTTTAAGAGACTAAGAACGCCTCTATCCAGGAACTGCTCTTGCAATAGTTTGCACTTTGATGTCAAGAGAAGTCTGGCCAGCCTGGGAAGCAGTTTGATCTTATTGAAACCAGGCTGAGCTTCTCTCATTAATTCAATATCAATCTTTGCTGCAAGTTCAAGCCCTCCCATAAATTTCTCAACCTCTAGGGCAACCTCCTCTTCTTCCCACTTGTTAATACTATCAATACTAATTTCAAACCCTAATCCAGCAACCAACTCCCACATGATTTCTTCTTCTCTTTTTTGAGAATCAGAAGAACAATTAGCAGTAGAAGAGCAGTGTTTTTTACCTGAGGATTGTACTTGAGGCTGAGCCACCTGCTCATGGTCTCTTCTTCTCCTTTTTACTGTCTCTGCCAATGGATTTTCCGCCTCCTCCTCCTCATCATCCTCATAGATAACACCTTTTCTTTTATGCCCTTCTCTTATGGTTCCAAGACAAACAGAACCCACCTGCAAATTTGGCTGTGGCTTATGTTGCTGAATTCTTGTTTTTCTAATTTTGATGGGATCTATGTGCACCCCATGATCTTTCTTCAGAACACTTTTTGGGCGTTCTATTTTCTTCTTCATTATTTTTCCATTCCCAAGAGGAAGTACTGAATTTCGCTCCAATCCCTTCAGATACATGGTTTTCTTGTTTCTATGAAGAATGGAGAGTTTGATTCTTTACAGGCCCACTTTCTCAATGGAGAGATGAATCCGCGCTTTCTTGATCTAGAAAGAAATTTTGCCGACTTGGGTAGAAATAGTAATCCGTTTTATGTTTTCTCAACGTTGGATTCAAGAATACTGTTATAATCTCCTACTTTTAGTTATGCTTTTTTTCTTTTCTTTTTTTGCACGTCTAGATTTAGAAATGTAGCCGTTGTTTGTACTGATCGCATATGTATATCCATATCAAGATTCAATACATATCAATTTGCACTTTAAAATATTTCAAGTTTGCAATCTTTCTTGTTGTCCATCTTGATTGGGTTAATGAAATCTTTAGTTTAAAAATAAATGATGGCTTATAGTTTAAATGTTTAATGATATGAATGTTAAGAAAGTAAGTGAAAAGCATGACAATGGATATCGATGGACAATTATCTGACCTTGACACATGGTTACTGCATAATTTGAGCTTTTGATGGTCATAGTGGCCATGTGAGTGGCATTCCTCAACTCTACCTACTATAGAATCATAGGATGGAGAAATGGGGAAATTATTAGTTCTATTGTGGGTAATACCCTTGCTAGACATGGAGGATTTTCCTTCAAAATGCTTAGGAAAAGGGTCCTTATACATACACAGTCAATCATTCGAGGAGTTGGATGGATGGCCTTCAACTTCTATCTCACCTCAATCAATAAGATCTTAAATGTAATTCTCTAAGTTTCATACATTTTGGAGTGTCATGACCTTTGACCCTATGGTATTCATAATATTGATTATCTTTGTATCATGTGAGTTTAGGCTGGTTTTCAAATGGTCTTGTCATTAGATATTTGAATAAATTTTTTTCAACCAATTTGTGGAAAAATGCCTCCATGGGTTCTTCTAATGGAGTATATTTTTGTTTGGGATGATTTATTTTCTTAGGTTGTCCTTGTGGAATAGGAGATTATTTTGGACAGGTTGAACATTTGGATTTTTTGGGAAGATGATGGTGTTTGTATAGTTTGAACATGTTTGGCATCGATTACACCATCATTGATTACTTTTTTTTCCTAGAATCAAGGATTTTCATTAGATTGATTGGTGTTATTGTCCTTAGTTTCTTTATAAATTTTGACTAATCCCTTAGAAATGAGGGACTTCTCTATGGTTACTCATTTGTCTATGATCTCATCAGAGATAGCACATTAAATTTTCTAGTGGAAAATTCATTCCCTAATTCAATTTTTGGATACATATGGTGACTAATTATTTTTTAAAGATGGACCTTGAGAACCTACTGTCAAGGTGTCTCTATCATTGCAAGAAGGAAGAAAAGATCTCACCATTTATTTGTTTAGCTTTGAAAAAATCAACATATTATTTTTTTGTTCAACTAAAAACTTATCCTCTACAAGAATGGTTGCTTCAATACTAGTAGACATCTCCCAAAAACCAAGGCCAAATTATAACAAGTTCTTGTACAAAGCAATGGAGGTAGATCTATATGGAGCCTTCTCAAAAGTTCCCGCAGATGTGATTTACGCAAAGGACATGTGCAAATACATTCATGCACCCCTAACGGAGATTGACCCCTCCAATTTGAGGAAATTCAAAAAAACCTATTATATCCAAGACAAATAGAGTACCTACCATAATACTAGTAGTTGGGGAAGTAGAAACTAGGTGTGTAGAAATATTTCCCAAAAAAAATTAAGGAAGAAGGTTGGATCTAAATTATTCTCAATAGGATTAATGATGAATAGTTTTATCTAAAAAAACCTTACTCCATCACCAAGGATGCAATATAAGAAATAATGGGGCTAAGTGCACAAGGTGAATTTCCTCCAAAGAAGGTAATAAAAATGACCAATTCATTCAATTAACTGGCACAACATATGATGGGAGGAGCTTGGATGTCATGAAGATCATTAACCCCATATTTGGTATACCACCATGGATATTGATTACAAAGTCTACTATACAAATCATTCAAAGACTTGGCCACCAAAACATTAATCTACGTAGCTCATCAAATGGTGGTAGAAGGGAAGGAGATAGACCTTTGTAAGGTCTTCTAAGAGAAGCTCCTAGAGAATTTCCAATGCACCAAGAACACACACTACTAGTTTAGGTATATTAATATAGGATAGTATGATGATGTAAGTAGAAGTAAGGAATATAAGAGAATTAGATAGGAAAGAATATTATAAGAAAAGACTTTGTATCAGATATTATATACAAAAAATAGATCAATATATATATAAAAGAGACAATTAGTTATGGTGTATATTTATTTTTAATTTTTGTATGATGCATGTTTAAACCTTGTTATAGTACCACATAGTAATATTCCATATCACTCGTTCTCTAATTATTCTCTTATTTTCGTCACTAGGGTATAAATAAAACACTAGCAAATCCTAGGGCTCAAAAATCTAGTATGTGCACACACTTTTCTTGCTAACAAGAGCCCTTTAACTTTGACAAGACCAAAAAATACTCTATCTTATTTATTTTTTCTACAACCTTGAAGATGAGAAAGTAGAGACTTAAATTTAACTATAAAATATTCAATTGAGAGATTTGGTAGTCAATTCAACATCAAATTGAAGATCTTTAAATTCAATTGTACTAAATAAATCATCATTGAACCTCACATATTTGTTTCTAAAGGTTGTACAATTTACAAGATGAAATTATAAATTATCAAATACATGAAGACTAATAATTCCCATGGCTCTATCTAACTTATTATAATAGACAATTTGTTCATACTCTCTTATAAATTATATTTCTTAATCATTTAATATTTGTCATAAATCTTTTGATTGAAAAATTGTACTTTTATTTTTTAATGTAAAAACTATATGAAATTAACAAAACAATTTTAATGTCCATTATGAAACACACAAAAGAAGAACATAAATTGTACCATACACAATCCCCTAATTTTAAGTGAAAAAAAATGGAACCCCCAAAAATGAACACTTATTGATTTTTACCAACTTGAAAGTCTAAAACGATCATTTATTGTGTATGGCAATTTTTACTTGAGTTTTAAATATATAAATATATAGGATTTATCAAGGTTGGAAAAATTACATAAATTAATTTACAATGTTCAATTCGAGAGAAACAATGATAGAGTTACATTATAGCTGCAAGTTGTAGAAATAGTCCAAAATCTGAAGTGTGTACAGTTGCAGCAAGTTCCCAAAGTTCCAAGCAAGTCAAATACTGCAAAACTATGGCATAGTCTAAAATTCCATGACAAACAGTTCTAAAATAAGTGCAAATGAAGGTTAAAAGACTATGATAAGCAGGTGTTACAAAACTACAATACAAGTTTGGATCCCAATATGCAAATCAGATTTAAAGCTGAATTGCAGATCAAATTTAAGAGCTACATTACAAGTTGTAAGCCATAGTTCAAGGTCGATTTGCAAGTCAAACTTCAAAGTGAATTAGTTACAAATCAGACTTTTGGCACGAGTTTGTAAGTTGCAAGTCACAGTAGCAATAGGAAACAAGGTTTTGTAGTGAAAAAACAATCAAAACTTTGGCAGTTCTCTACAACTAATAAAACCTAGAAAAGAAGGGTCAAATGGTTAAAAAAAAAAGGGAGTGTAATATTGGTGAAAGGTTGAGTGCTTGAATAGGACAAGTTGTAACACCTCTTGAAATTTTGGTGGCCACACAAAAAAAAATTAGGTAAAAAATCCAAAAAGAACAAAAAAATGTAGATCCAAACTACAAATCCTCCATGTACTTATAGGGATAGAAAAGGAAAATTATGCTATGAAAACTCAAAAAAATCACTTTAGCTAGTACAACAAGGGTTTGGAAATATCCATGCAAGTACATATGTATGAAAATCCATACAAGATAGGTATAGAAAATTGTAAAAAAAAAGTCCTAAGTCAAGAATTAATAAAAGGATAGAATTTTTACTTTCTCGTGTCTTTCAAACTCAATAGTGGTATTTGTTTGGCTCTACGACACACCTATGACAAGGATTAGTGTGGCATTCAACCAAAAAAGGGAAGGGATTTGCAATTCATGGCTTTGATATTATATTGGAGCAACAATTTAAAATGAATGCAACATCCAAAATACTTCCACAAATGAATAAAGACAAAAAATACCAAAAAACTATCATAAATTGTATCTAGAATATACAAATGGACTCCTTATATATGGAGGACAAGGAGGAAGAAGGAAGATGAAAATGAACCATTGAATAACCCTCCAAGAAGTGTAAAAAATAAGACAAGTGTGAGGACACGTGTTGTGTGCGTATGAGGTGAGACAACAAAATGTCTAAGTGAGCTTAAGCTACTGTGAATAAGTCTACTTGGAATTTAAATAACTATAAACTAAATAGGTAATGTCAATTTTACACTAAATCTAAGAACCTAATATAATTTAGAAGATTTTCCTAGTCTATACTATCTATAGAATCTAGCTAGAAAGAAACTATACTTTATTATGAGGGGAAAACTTCTTGGGAAGTGGTGTTGGGATTAAATACAAGTAGTATTTAGTAAATTTCTTAAACCAATGGTTTTATCCATTCATTTAAAGTTTTCTATTCAATAAATCCAAGTATTTGGTCACTAGTATCTCCTCCTCTCTTCCCACATTAGTGGAGTAATTGATAAATAAGTAGTTCAAAACAATTGTCTTAGTTGAAACCTCCTTCAATATTCTTGAAACTCGATTTTTATGGAACTTTGAGGATCAACCCTAGCTCTACTAGGGCAATTTTTGTTCTTTAAGATTCTTGGGGAATGTTGGTTAAGGATGATATTTCTTTTTTGGTACCAAGACTAAAGTTAAAGCAAAGTAGTCAGTGGTGATCAAAGGTCTCTAGTTGGCTTCCTTAATTGGATACAAAAAATGATTGTTGAAAGTGATTCTTCAATTGTTGTCACTGGATGAACAAAATATCATGCACCAACAAGAAATGTAGAAGTTTGATGGAATACAACCTAAGCATTTGTAAAGTTAAATGACATCCTCTTTACAAACTTCTTTAGAGAATGTAACAAAGTTATCTACCTTTTGCCTAATGTTGGCATTAATCAAGCCTCCTCCTCTAGTAATCTCATGATTATACTAACTCAAGTTGATGAATTGGTCCCCTCCTACTATTGGATAGACCTCAATAAGAAATTGCTTGTATTGCCTTCTCTCCTAACCCCCTTGGCTTCTCAGCTTGGTTATTACTTTTTGGTCTACTTTTTATGGATTGTTATATTCATCCCTTATGTTTTAAAATTAAATATTAATGATTTATGCAACATTAAATAAAGAATATAGCCATCACAATTTAGTAATTATTTCAAAAAGATTTGGTAGCACGTAGGTATTCATTGATTAGGTAGACTATCCTTCAATCCAATTCTTAAGGTCTCATTATATTCTCCTTTCTCCCATTCTTTTGTACTCTCAGTCAGACTTCTCTTTATAGTAGTTCCTCCTTGGCATTGGTTTGGTGCTCTATGTCATTGGTATTATTCCTTGACTTCTCTCCTAGGCAATTTTGGGTGTTTTTGTAGGGGCATTGTATCTTATTGTTGTCTATACTATATGTTCAATTGATTGTGCTCTCAATCTAGTTAAACTTGTTTTAGGTCTAGATCATGTGGGGGATATGGGGATTTCACAATACAGAGCCTCCATTACCTCTAGCTTCTTGCAAATGCCAAAGGTCATGGTGTTTTCCAAGTAAGTTTATAATTGAATGCTTCGTATTTTACTTTTTCCTACATTTGAAACTTCTTTGCCCTCCCCACCTACAGAGTTTCACAAATAAGACATGCCCAAACCAACGATGGACTAGCCATAAAGGGGCTAGTAGCTCAGTGGTAAAGCATTCTAACAACAAATGGGAGGTCTTAGAGTCAAGTCCTAGCTAGTCCCTAAGCAACAACTCAACATGGCATCAAAACTAAGCTAGGCTAGGAGCCCCAAGCACCTGCAGTGTGGCTTACAAAAGATATTGGAAATTAGCCAAATCCAAATCAACAATGGACTAGCAACAAAAGAGTCAGTAGCTCAATAGTAAAGCATTCCAATAACAAATAGGTGGTCACAAATTCAAGTCCTAATTAATACATAAGCAACAACTCAACAAGTTAAAAATAGTGATTTGATTGTCCTGCAATTCAATTCACAAAGGGGCTCAATATCCTTTGAAAAATCTACTAACATGTAAAAAGAAAGCCTAATAAACCCATCCAAAAGTAGTAATCCATATACAATCTGAAGTAAATTATAAAAACAAAAATATTTTATTTCTGAAATTTCTTACAGATAAAATTCAACAATATTTGGGGTGGGAGTCTAACTCGATTGGCTAAAGTATTGTGTTACAAGCAAAAGGTTACGAGGTCCAATAGATGGCATGCTGTACAATGCAGTGAAGAAAACAAAGGTCATTTAGGAGGTCCAATTCAGCTACGTAGATGACTGTAAGAAACGACAAGTGGTATGAATGGGTCGGATGAGGGTACAGCTGAGCTGTTGACTGTGCCTTGGGCGGCCTCTTCTCTGGACAGCCCCTTTATATGATGGTTAATGTTTACCCTCGTATGTTCGGGGCACGGGAAGGTGACTGTAATTTTGTATCTGCAATTATACGAACTGTCTGTTTCTTTCTCAGGCATAAATAGCTTTTTGGTTTCAACTTGTAATTTGGTTGTTCTAGTTGTCGTGCATCTCTCTCTGGCTTCATCATGTGCTTGCCCACCAATCTCACGGCCTAAATCTGATTGGCAGTCGACCTTCTATGTTCAGAAACTTTTTCATGACTTTTTGGTTTTTTTTAGACTGTAGCTCTTATAAATTGTAGTGTCTTTTGTTTCTTAGATTTTAGGAATCCGTAGGTTCCTATAAATTGCAGTGCATCTGGTAAACGTTTTCCATGTGGCCTGTCATACCACAGTGCGTCTGGTAAAAAAATTTCATGTAACTAGTGATGCTGGTGTGACAAGTCAGTAACTGTTTTTTATTTCTAAGTCTTCTTTCAAATATTGAGAATATCTTTTTTTAATATTGAGAATATTTGATTTTATTAAAATAATTATATACAAATTTTGATTTGATGGTTTGTTTGATTTTTATTTTTTTAAGAAATAAGATCTTTTCAAAATTATAATTATATTTTACAGTTAAAATGTTTAAATATGGTCATACGGCTATGCAAGAACATATAATGAAAAAAAAAAAAAAAAAAAAGTTAAATGTGTGTACATACATATAGATTGTCGGCTTAGCATGATGTTTTGTCATTGATGTCAAAGTTCAGTTTCATGGCTTCTCTTCACGTGGTATTGTTGATCATTTCATGGTGTTTGTCATAGCCTTAAAGGCATGGGATTCATACAAAGGTTGATGGCAAAGTATTCAATCACAAAGTACTTGGTCATGCATATTTCAAATCCCTAATGTTGGTACTCTTAATGTGGATCATTCATCTTCACACGGTGCTCATGTTTCATATTGTCAAAGACATATGGTGTTGTGCAGAGATTAAAGCTTAATCACAAGTATTCATGTTTTTTGGAGTATTGAAGTTGTCTAGGGTTTTTCATTATATGCTAAGAGTTTAAAACCCTAACATCAAAATTATTATGAAAAGGGGTTTATCACATTTTCTTTTTGTTTTAAAAGCATGGTGACTTGAAATAGTAGGTTAAAGTTATCTTAAGTAACTTTCTTAAGGGTTTTTAAATCGTTCTTTTGTGCTAACCAGTCAAGCAGGTTGAAGGCTTTGTTTAATTCATTCAAATGAAGATCAATGGTTGTCATTTAAAGACAAATGTGGTGGTAATTAAAGATCAAAGGTGTAGATTTAAATCATTCAACGGCTATTCCTTGAAGTTATTCATTTGACAGGAGTCCAACAGTCATGTATTTTTTTTCAGTTTTGCTTTACAATTGCTTGAAGGTGAACAGGTGAATTGGTTGTTGGTTGGCCCCAAACATTTAAGATTTAGTTTTCAATATGTATGATTTTGAAGATCAACGATCAATTTTTTTAATGGGATTTTTGGTTTTTGGAGAGAGAATATATGTGATGTGATGGGAGTGTAATATTCTGAGTTTTGAAACGATTCTTTTACATTCAGTGTGTGATGTGCCCTGGTTTGAAGATGGAATATGGGATAAATTTTCTTGATTAAAAATATATATTTGAAGACCCAAATTTTATAACTATTGTTACGCAAATAATTACGTAATTATACTTATGAATAATTGTAAATATGTTGTTTTAAATAATTCATTAGTTTTAAATATTATTCTTTAACATATTAGCATATATAGTAAAATTAATGTATACCTGCAATTATTGAAAGCTACATAATGATAGTATTATAAGTTTATATACATTCGTTGTGAGAAACTGAATATCTAAGTCATGTATAATTGTATTTATTTTTTAGATTGTATACTTAAGATATTAATTTTATCATAGTTTTCATCTAAATTATTAATAGTTTTAAGTTCATATATACAATTATACACATTGCTCAAAGTTGTGAGTTTTAATTTGCATTTTAACTAAAATTTTGATGATTTAAATCAATTTTTCTCATCCATATATTTTATATTTACATGTGCATTTAAGTTTTTGATTAACGAAAAATGGGTTTTGAAGGAACCAGAAACCCTAAACAAAAGAGGAAGTGGTAGTAAAGATAAGACAAGAGACTGCCCACCCAGAAAAACCACAAAAAAACCAACTGATTCAAAGACCATCAGCCCACCATCAGAAGTTTACAGCAATCAAAAAAAAACACAGAAAGACAAGCCAAATGGCCATTAAAGAAGTTCTTTAAGCATTTTTGTAGCCCCCAGATCCTTGGTTGCCAACCTGTCATGCATTTCCATGATCTCTTCCACATCGCGAGCAACATCCTTCTTACCTTTCTTAGTTTTTCTCCTAGTGCGAACACTTGGGCTAGCAACCAAATCAGTTAAATGTACATCCATTCCAGCTTCCTCCCCACAATCTGAGTTCATCTGGTCATTGAACAAGCCCTTCCCAGTTAGCTACCTAACCTTCTGATTAAGGAAAATCATCCCTTCAGCTGACACCTCTAGCTTCTCCCTACTTATGTTGATGAGTGTATCCATGTCCCTTCAGAGTTGCCTGTTATATAGAATTACGTGTTTATTTATATTTAGTTTTATTTGATTGGAAGCTTCAAGCTCTATAATATTATTGTTTAATTAATTATCTTGAATTGTTCTTTATTCACATTATTACTAACATTGAAAGTATATTCAATTCGACTATAAAATAATTAGAGACTACTAATATAATACTCTATAAAAACCTGGTAATTAATAAAATGTGACAAATCAAAAGAGTATAAAAAATAACTTCTTATAATGTCACAATCTTTCACACAAGCCGTTAACAAAGAAAAAATTGACAAACATTTTTTGTATTATCAATGATGCGACATTCACATGTCACATTACACTCTAACATGTACAAAAGGTATTGTGACAATGCAAAATTATACACAATATAATCATTACCAATGCACCAAGCATGGTGATATAGTAGAAGACTTCAAAATTTGTGGAATAAGTCACCATAATGATCAAACAAAAAGATGGAACTTTCTCCAAATTATGAAGATAAAAAGAATCAAATCAATCTTATTTCCTTGAAAACACATAGAGCAGAATGAGGGAGGCACCTTCTTCAAACCCATTCCAAGATGACACAAACAACACAAAAAAACTTAGGAATTCATACACAAGACATAGATCAACTAGAAGGTGCAAGGCCTCAACTAATTGAATCAACAATCAATTGATTTAGCATGAAGGCATGTACTTTCCAACATAAAGGAGGGGATAAATTGTAGATTGCAAAATTTATTGAAAAAGCAAGATTATAAGAAGACTAAGCAACTCAAGGGTAACAACCTTTTTCTAGAAATAATATTTGGAAAAGGCTAAGAATTTTCTAATGTATGATGATAAAATTTAATAATATTTGGATTGGACAATATAACACACAAACTATAAAGCAACACACAAAGTGAACACCATCATAGTACACTATAGTCCAAGAAATGTGGTGGCCCCATTTCTACATTGTAATCCTAAAAAAAACTCTAAGATAAGGTCTTTCCCAAAAAAGACATTTTTAAACTTCACCAAGGGTTCCCATGCACCTAATTCAATCTTATGGCCATATATTCACTTAGAAGTAGTTAGAAAAGTCCCAAGAGTCTAACCATAAAGGTGTTAAATGGTACAAGACTTGATCATTCACGCCAAACATAGGGATAGGGTGAGTGGAATGCTCACAACACTTCTTGAAATGTCTCAAACCACCATCACTATACTCCTACATGCATGAACACAAGCATGCAATAGGGATGGTAAAAAAAATAGAGATACAAACACCCTATGGATATTGTTAACAACCAATTCAAGACATGATTCCATTATGTAAATTGACCAAAGCATATAATTCATCTAATCTATTTTAATGTACATATTTTCAAATTAGGAAACAAGTGCTTTAATCCATTTTACCTCTACAAAAAAAATATGATAAAATTAATTCAAAATGCTACATGTGCTTGACAATAATTTTGAGATATACACTAGAAGAAAGAATAGTATATTCATCACTTATATGGGTGAATTACAATCCATCACAATAGAGAAAAATAATAATTAGCTATTTCTATATGAGGAATCCAACATCCCAATTTATGCATAACTAAATTGCTTGAAATAAAAAGTTACAATAGTAGATAATTAACTTAAACTTGATATGTAATTATATATAATGCAAATAATTCAATAAGGAAGTACAATATAATTAACTTAAATTTGATATTTTTTCATTAGAAAATGTAAATTGAATCAAATTAAATTAACTTAAGTTTTCATCTATAGCAATTCTATTTTCTTAACAAATAATTATTCTTTCACAAAAATTAAAACAATGTAATAAACATCTTTCCTCTAAGGTACAAATATTATTTTTTGAACCAAAATATTAAATATTTTACAAAACATGGTAAACATATATTTTGTAATTCAATATCATAGTAACAAAATTGACTTTAATGTGGAGTGATGGGTGTAGGCGGGAAGCGGAGCAGTGAGGGCGGTTTGAACTCCTCTGATGAAGATGGAGATGGTGACTCAGATGAGGATGCAGATGATGGAGCGAGCTGCCTTGAGGATGAAGTTGTTAGCTATTTCCTTGTGGGCAGGGTACTTGTTCTTCTCACGTGGGTTGTTCGTGAGTTATTGCAGTGGTTGGTTGACTGTTTGCGATGGCTTTTGGGGGTTGCTTTGAGCCCATTGGTTGAAGGTTTTTGTCGCTCGTTGTACCTGATGCACTGGTTAAGGAGAGCATTGGGATTTTCCTTATCCCTTGGTGTCTTTGGCGTTGTGGCCTCTAGGTTGGAAGGGGACTCCTTTGTGTCCTAGTTGCTTGGGTTTTGCGCAGCTTTTGTTGTGGCCTTTTGGGGGAAAGCTTGTGTGGAGCCTGTGGATGTCGAGTGTGTGGCTGCTGGAGGATTTTAGCCTTTCCTCTTCCGTGTTTTGGTCATGGTGGTTTCTCTCATGTGGGATCTCTCTACTAGTCGATGGAAGCTTTTTTATTGAACTACTTCCCTCTCTATTCTTTGGGTTTTTTTTTTTTTTTTTCTCTTACATCTTTGGGTTGATCTATTTAAGATGCTCTTCCTTAAGACTCAAATGGGTTTGTTGATCCTTAATGGGGTTGTGATGTTTTTGCAGCTGGCGAGGTGTGCCTCTTTGGTGGGGTTTTTGTGTTCAGCTATGTTCTTTGGTATACTTCGTTCTGGTTTGGATCTTTTGGGTCCTCTTTTCAAAGGTCTTTGTTTGATGGTTGGGGCCTTTTTTGGTTTCTCCTTGGCTGGTTTGGTGCTCTATGTCATTGGTGTTATTCCTTGACTTCCTTCCCTGGGCAATTTTGGGTGTTTTTGTAGGGCATTGTATCTTATTGTTGTCTATACTATATGTTCAATTGATTGTGCTCTCAATCTAGTTAAACTTGTTTTAGGTCTAGATCATGTGGGGGATATGGGGATTTCACAATACAGAGCCTCCATTACCTCTAGCTTCTTGCAAACGCCAAAGGTCATGGTGTTGTCCAAGTAAGTTTATAATTGAATGCTTCGTATTTTACTTTTTCCTACATTTGAAACTTCTTTGCCCTCCCCACCTACAGAGTTTCAGAAATAAGACACACCCAAACCAACAATGGACTAGCCATAAAGGGGCTAGTAGCTCAGTAGTAAAGCATTCTAACAACAAATGGGAGGTCTTATAGTCGAGTCCTAGCTAGTCCATAAGCAACAACTCAACATGGTATCAAAACTAAGCTAGGCTAGGAGCCCCAAGCACCTGCAGTGTGGCTTACAAAAGATGTTGGAAATAAGCCAAATCCAAATCAACAATGGACTAGCAACAAAAGAGTCAATAGCTCAATAGTAAAGCATTCCAATAACAAATAGGTGGTCACAAATTCAAGTCCTAATTAATACATAAGCAACAACTCAACAAGTTAAAAATAGTGATTTGATTGTCCTGCAATTCAATTCACAAAGGGTCTCAATATCCTTCGAAAAAACTACTAACATGTAAAAAGAAAGCTTAATAAACCCATCCAAAAGTAGTAATCCATATACAATCTGAAGTAAATTATAAAAACAAAAATATTTTATTTCTGAAATTTCTTACAGATAAAATTCAACAATATTTGGGGCGGGAGTCTAACTTGATTGGCTAAAGTATTGTGTTACAAGCAAAAGATTACGAGGTCCAATAGATGGCATGTTGTACAATGCAGTGAAGAAAACAGAGGTCATTTAGGAGGTCCAATTCAGCTACGTAGATGACTGTAAGAAACGACAAGTGGTATGAATGGGTCGGATGAGGGTGCAGCTGAGCTGTTGACTGTGCCTTGGGTGGCCTCTTCTCTGGACAGCCCCTTTATATGATGGTTAATGTTTACCCTCGTATGTTCGGGGCACGGGAAGGTGACTGTAATTTTGTATCTGCAATTATACGAACTGTTTGTTTCTTTCTCAGGCATAAATAGCTTTTTGGTTTCAACTTGTAATTTGGTTGTTCTAGTTATCGTGCATCTCTCTCTGGCTTCATCATGTGCTTGCCCACCAATCTCATGGCCTAAATCTGATTGGCAGTCGACCTTCTATGTTCAGAAACTTTTTCATGATTTTTTGTTTTTTTAGACTGTAACTCTTATAAATTGCAGTGTCTTTTGTTTTCTAGATTTTAGGAATCCGTAGCTTCCTATAACCTGCAGTGTGTCTGATAAACGTTTTCCATATGGTCTGTCGTACCACAGCGTCTGGTAAACTTTTTCCACATAACTAGTGATGCTGGTGTGACAAGCCAGTAACTGTTTTTTATTTCTAAGTCTTCTTTCAAATATTGAGAATATCTTTTTTTAATATTGAGAATATTTGATTTTATTAAAATAATTATATAGAAATTTTGACGGTTTGTTTGATTTTTATTTTTTTAAGAAATAAGATCTTTTCAAAATTATAATTATATTTTACAGTTAAAATGTTTGAATATGGTCATACGGCTATACAAGAACATATAATGAAAAAAAAAAGAAAAGTTAAATGTGTGTATATACATATAGATTGTCGGCTTAGCATGATGTTTTGTCATTGATGTCAAAGTTCAGTTTCATGGCTTCTCTTCATGTGATATTGTTGATCATTTCATGGTGTTTGTCATAGCCTTGAAGGCATGGGATTCATACAAAGGTTGATGGCAAAGTATTCAATCACAAAATACTTGGTCATGCATATTTCAAATCCCTAATGTTGGTACTCTTAATGTGGATCATTCATCTTCACATGGTGCTCATGTTTCATATTGTCAAAGACATATGGTGTTGTGCAGAGATTAAAGCTTAATCACAAGTATTCATGTTTTTTGGAGTATTGAAGTTGTCTAGGGTTTTTCATTATATGCTAAGAGTTTAAAACCCTAACATCAAAATTATTATGAAAAGGGGTTTATCACATTTTCTTTTTGTTCTAAAAGCATGGTGACTTGAAATAGTAGGTTAAAGTTATTTTAAGTAACTTTCTTAAGGGTTTTTAAATCATTCTTTAATTGGCCCTTTCTTCTATGCTAACTAGTCAAGCAAGTTGAAGGCTTTGTTTAATTCATTCAAATGAAGATCAATGGTTGATAGTTAAAGACAAATGTGGCGGTAATTAAAGATCAAAGGTGTAGATTTAAATCTTTCAACGGCTATTCCTTGAAGTTATTCA
Source organism: Sequoia sempervirens (assembly GCA_007258455.2). Lineage (NCBI taxonomy): Eukaryota > Viridiplantae > Streptophyta > Pinopsida > Cupressales > Cupressaceae > Sequoia > Sequoia sempervirens. Next base: position 22,567 of record VDFB02039954.1, on the reverse strand, counting down.
TTTGAAGGGAGTCCAACAGTCATGTATTTTTTTCAGTTTTGCTTTACAATTGCTTGAAGGTGAACAGGTGAATTGGTAGTTAGTTGGCCGCAAACATTAAAGATTTAGTTTTCAATATGTATGATTTTGAAGATCAACGGTCAACTTTTTTAATGGGATTTTTGGTTTTTGGAGATTGAATATATGTGATGTGATGGGAGTGCAATATTCTATTTTGAAACGGTTCTTTTACATTCAGTGTGCGATGTGCCCTGGTTTGAAGATGGAATGAGATTGGTGAGTATGGGATAAATTTTCTTGATTAAAAAATATATATTTGAAGACCCAAACTTTATAACAATTGTTACGCAAATCATTACGTAATTATACTTATGAATAATTGTAAATATGTTGTTTTAAATAATTCATTAGTTTTAAATATTATTCTTTAACATATTAGCATATATAGTAAAATTAACGTATACCTGCAATTATTGAAAGCTACATAATGATAGTATTATAAGTTTATATACATTCGTTGTGAGAAACTGAATACTAAGTCATGTATAATTGTATTTTTTTTTAGATTGTATACTTAAGATATTAATTTTATCATAGTTTTCATCTAAATTATTAATAGTTTTAAGTTCATATATACAATTATACACATTGCTCAAAGGTGTGAGTTTATCTATATTTTTAATAGATCAAAATGTGAGTTTTAATTTGCATTTTAACTAAAATTTTGATGATTTAAATCAATTTTTCTCATCCATATATTTTATATTTACATGTGCATTTAAGTTTTTGATTAACGAAAAATGGGTTTTGAAGGAACCAGAAACCCTAAACAAAAGAGGAAGTGGTAGTAAAGATAAGATAAGAGACTGCCCACCCAAAAAAACCACAAAACAACCAACTGATTAAAAGACCATCAGCCCACCATCAGAAGTTTACATCAATCAAAAAAAAAAAAACATAGAAAGACAAGCCAAATGGCCATTAAAGAAATTATTTAAGCATTTTTGTAGCCCCCAGATCCTTGGTTGCCAACTTGTCATGCATTTCCATGATCTCTTCCACATCGCGAGCAACATCCTTCTTATCTTTCTTAGTTTTTCTCCTAGTGTGAACACTTGGGCTAGCAACCAAATCAGTTAAATGTACATCCATTCCAGCTTCCTCCCCACAATTTGAGTTCATCTTGTCATTGAACAAGCCCTTCCCAGTTAGCTACCTATCCTTCTGATTAAGGAAAATCATCCCTTCAACCGACGCCTCTAGCTTCTCCCTACTTATGTTGATGAGTGTATCCATGTCCCTTCGGAGTTGCTGTTATATAGAATTATGTGTTTATTTATATTTAGTTTTATTTGATTGGAAGCTTCAAGCTCTATAATATTATTGTTTAATTAATTATTTTGAATTGTTCTTTATTCACATTATTACTAACATTGAAAGTATATTCAATTCGACTATAAAATAATTAGAGACTACTAATATAATACTCTATAAAAACCTGGTAATTAATAAAATGTGACAAATCAAAAGAGTATAAAAAATAACTTCTTATAATGTCACAATCTTTCACACAAGCCATTAACAAAGAAAAAATTGACAAACATTTTTTGTATTATCAATGTGACATTCACATGTCACATTGCACTCTAACATGTACAAAGGTATTGTGACAATGCAAAATTATACACAATATAATCATTACCAATGCACCAAGCATGGTGATATAGTAGAAGACTTCAAAATTTGTGGAATAAGTCACCATAATGATCAAACAAAAAGATGGAACTTTCTCCAAATTATGAAGATAAAAAGAATCAAATCAATCTTATTTCCTTGAAAACACATAGAGCAGAATGAGGGAGGCACCTTCTTCAAACCCATTCCAAGATGACACAAACAACACAAAAAAACTTAGGAATTCATACACAAGACATAGATCAACTAGAAGGTGCAAGGCCTCAACTAATTGAATCAACAATCAATTGATTTAGCATGAAGGCATGTACTTTCCAACATAAAGGAGGGGATAAATTGTAGATTGCAAAATTTATTGAAAAAGCGAGATTATAAGAAGACTAAGCAACTCAAGGGTAACAACCTTTTTCTAGAAATAATCTTTGGAAAAGGCTAAGAATTTTCTAATGTATGATGATAAAATTTAATAATATTTGGATTGGACAATATAACACACAAACTATAAAGCAACACACAAAGTGAACACCATCATAGTACACTATAGTCCAAGAAATTTGGTGGCCCCATTTCTACATTGTAATCCTAAAAAAAACTCTAAGATAAGGTCTTTCCCAAAAAAGACATTTTTAAACTTCACCAAGGGTTCCCATGCACCTAATTCAATCTTATGCCATATATTCACTTAGAAGTAGTTAGAAAAGTCCTAAGAGTCTAACCATAAAGGTGTTAAATGGTACAAGACTTGATCATTCATGCCAAACATAGGGATAGGGTGAGTGGAATGCTCACAACACTTCTTGAAATGTCTCAAACCACCATCACTATACTCCTACATGCATGAACACAAGCATGCAATAGGGATGGTAAAAAAAATAGAGATACAAACACCCTATGGATATTGTTAACAACCAATTCAAGACATGATTCCATTATGTAAATTGACCAAAGCATATAATTCATCTAATCTATTTTAATGTACATATTTTCAAATTAGGAAACAAGTGCTTTAATCCATTTTACCTCTACAAAAAAAATATGATAAAATTAATTCAAAATGCTACATGTGCTTGACAATAATTTTGAGATATACACTAGAAGAAAGAATAGTATATTCATCACTTATATGGGTGAATTACAATCCATCACAATAGAGAAAAATAATAATTAGCTATTTCTATATGAGGAATCCAACATCCCAATTTATGCATAACTAAATTGCTTGAAATAAAAAGTTACAATAGTAGATATAATTATATATAATGTAAATAATTCAATAAGGAAGTACAATATAATTAACTTAAATTTGATATTTTTTCATTAGAAAATGTAAATTGAATCAAATTAAATTAACTTAAGTTTTCATCTATAGCAATTCTATTTTCTTAACAAATAATTATTCTTTCACAAAAATTAAAACAATGTAATAAACATCTTTCCTCTAAGGTACAAATATTATTTTTTGAACCAAAATATTAAATATTTTACAAAACATGGTAAACATATATTTTGTAATTCAATATCATAGTAACAAAATTGACTTTAATGTGGAGTGATGGGTGTAGGCGGGAAGCGGAGCAGTGAGGGCGGTTTGAACTCCTCTATGAAGATGGAGATGGTGACTCAGATGAGGATGCAGATGATGGAGCGAGCTGCCTTGAGGATGAAGTTGTTAGCTATTTCCTTGTGGGCAGGGTACTTGTTCTTCTCACGTGGGTTGTTCGTGAGTTATTGCAGTGGTTGGTTGACTGTTTGCGATGGCTTTTGGGGGTTGCTTTGAGCCCATTGGTTGAAGGTTTTTGTCGCTTGTTGTACCTGATGCACTGGTTAAGGAGAGCATTGGGATTTTCCTTATCCCTTGGTGTCTTTGGCGTTGTGGCCTCTAGGTTGGAAGGGGACTCCTTTGTGTCCTAGTTGCTTGGGTTTTGCGCAGCTTTTGTTGTGGCCTTTTGGGGGAAAGCTTGTGTGGAGCCTGTGGATGCCGAGTGTGTGGCTGCTGGAGGATTTTAGCCTTTCCTCTTCCGTGTTTTGGTCATGGTGGTTTCTCTCATGTGGGATCTCTCTACTAGTCGATGGAAGCTTTTTTATTGAACTACTTCCCTCTCTATTCTTTGGGTTTTTTTTTTTTTTTTTCTCTTACATCTTTGGGTTGATCTATTTAAGATGCTCTTCCTTAAGACTCAAATGGGTTTGTTGATCCTTAATGGGGTTGTGATGTTTTTGCAGCTGGCGAGGTGTGCCTCTTTGGTGGGGTTTTTTGTATTCAACTATGTTCTTTGGTATACTTCGTTCTGGTTTGGATCTTTTGGGTTCTCTTTTCAAAGGTCTTTGTTTGATGGTTGGGGCCTTTTTTGGTTTCCTCCTTGGCGTTGGTTTGGTGCTCTATGTCATTGGTGTTATTCCTTGACTTCCTTCCTGGGCAATTTTGGGTGTTTTTGTAGGGGCATTGTATCTTATTGTTGTCCATGCTATATGTTCAATTGATTGTGCTCTCAATCTAGTTAAACTTGTTTTAGGTCTAGATTATGTGGGGGATATGGGGATTTCACAATACAGAGCCTCCATTACCTCTAGCCTCTTGCAAACCATAAAGGTCATGGTGTTGTCCAAGTAAGTTTATAATTGAATGCTTTGTATTTTACTTTTTCCTGCATTTGAAACTTCTTTGCCCTCCCCACCTACAGAGTTTCAGAAATAAGACACACCCAAACCAACAATGGACTAGCCATAAAGGGGCTAGTAGCTCAGTAGTAAAGCATTCTAACAACAAATGGGAGGTCTTATAGTCGAGTCGTAACTAGTCCATAAGCAACAACTCAACATGGTATCAAAACTAAGCTAGGCTAGGAGCCCTAAGCACCTGCAGTGTGGCTTACAAAAGATGTTGGAAATAAGCCAAATCCAAATCAACAATGGACTAGCAACAAAAGAGTCAATAGCTCAATAGTAAAGCATTCCAATAACAAATAGGTGGTCACAAATTCAAGTCCTGATTAATACATAAGCAACAACTCAACAAGTTAAAAATGGTGATTTGATTGTCCTGCAATTCAATTGACAAAGGGTCTCAATATCATTTGAAAAAGCTACTAACATGTAAAAAGAAAGCCTAATAAACCCATCCAAAAGTAGTAATCCATATACAATCTGAAGTAAATTATAAAAACAAAAATATTTTATTTCTGAAATTTCTTACAGATAAAATTCAACAATATTTGGGGCGGGAGTCTAACTCGATTGGCTAAAGTATTGTGTTACAAGCAAAAGTTACGAGGTCCAATAGATGGCATGTTGTACAATGCAGTGAAGAAAACAGAGGTCATTTAGGAGGTCCAATTCAGCTACGTAGATGACTGTAAGAAACGACAAGTGGTATGAATGGGTCGGATGAGGGTGCAGCTGAGCTGTTGACTGTGCCTTGGGTGGCCTCTTCTCTGGACAGCCCCTTTATATGATGGTTAATGTTTACCCTCGTATGTTCGGGGCACGGGAAGGTGACTGTAATTTTGTATCTGCAATTATACGAACTGTTTCTTTCTCAGGCATAAATAGCTTTTTGGTTTCAACTTGTAATTTGGTTGTTCTAGTTGTCGTGCATCTCTCTCTGGCTTCATCATGTGCTTGCCCACCAATCTCACGGCCTAAATCTGATTGGCAGTCGACCTTCTATGTTCAGAAACTTTTTCATGACTTTTTGTTTTTTTTAGACTGTAACTCTTATAAATTGCAGTGTCTTTTGTTTTCTAGATTTTAGGAATCCGTAGCTTCCTATAATTGCAGTGCATCTGATAAACGTTTTCCATGTGGCCTGTCGTACCACAGTGCGTCTGGTAAACTTTTTCCATGTAACTAGTGATGCTGGTGTGACAAGTCAGTAACTGTTTTTTATTTCTAAGTCTTCTTTCAAATATTGAGAATATCTTTTTTTAATATTGAGAATATTTGATTTTATTAAAATAATTATATACAAATTTTGATTTGATGGTTTGTTTGATTTTTATTTTTTTAAGAAATAAGATCTTTTCAAAATTATAATTATATTTTACAGTTAAAATGTTTAAATATGGTCATACGGCTATGCAAGAACATATAATGAAAAAAAAAAGTTAAATGTGTGTACATACATATAGATTGTCGGCTTAGCATGATGTTTTGTCATTGATGTCAAAGTTCAGTTTCATGGCTTCTCTTCATGTGATATTGTTGATCATTTCATGGTGTTTGTCATAGCCTTGAAGGCATGGGATTCATACAAAGGTTGATGGCAAAGTATTCAATCACAAAGTACTTGGTCATGCATATTTCAAATCCCTAATGTTGGTACTCTTAATGTGGATCATTCATCTTCACATGGTGCTCATGTTTCATATTGTCAAAGACATATGGTGTTGTGCAGAGATTAAAGCTTAATCACAAGTATTCATGTTTTTTGGAGTATTGAAGTTGTCTAGGGTTTTTCATTATATGCTAAGAGTTTAAAACCCTAACATCAAAATTATTATGAAAAGGGGTTTATCACATTTTCTTTTTGTTCTAAAAGCATGGTGACTTGAAATAGTAGGTTAAAGTTATTTTAAGTAACTTTTTTAAGGGTTTTTAAATCGTTCTTTAACTGGCCCCTTCTTCTGTGCTAACCAGTCAAGCAGGTTGAAGGCTTTGTTTAATTCATTAAAATGAAGATCAATGGTTGTCATTTGAAGACAAATGCGGTGGTAATTAAAGATCAAAGGTGTAGATTTAAATCTTTCAATGGCTATTCCTTGAAGTTATTCATTTGACAGGAGTCCAACAGTCATGTATTTTTTTTCAGTTTTGCTTTACAATTGCTTGAAGGTGAACAGGTGAATTGGTTGTTAGTTGGCCGCAAACATTAAAGATTTAGTTTTCAATATGTATGATTTTGAAGATCAACGGTCAACTTTTTTAATGGGATTTTTGGTTTTTGGAGATTGAATATATGTGATGTGATGGGAGTGCAATATTCTATTTTGAAACGGTTCTTTTACATTCAGTGTGCGATGTGCCCTGGTTTGAAGATGGAATGAGATTGGTGAGTATGGGATAAATTTTCTTGATTAAAAAATATATATTTGAAGACCCAAACTTTATAACAATTGTTACGCAAATCATTACGTAATTATACTTATGAATAATTGTAAATATGTTGTTTTAAATAATTCATTAGTTTTAAATATTATTCTTTAACATATTAGCATATATAGTAAAATTAACGTATACCTGCAATTATTGAAAGCTACATAATGATAGTATTATAAGTTTATATACATTCGTTGTGAGAAACTGAATACTAAGTCATGTATAATTGTATTTTTTTTTAGATTGTATACTTAAGATATTAATTTTATCATAGTTTTCATCTAAATTATTAATAGTTTTAAGTTCATATATACAATTATACACATTGCTCAAAGGTGTGAGTTTATCTATATTTTTAATAGATCAAAATGTGAGTTTTAATTTGCATTTTAACTAAAATTTTGATGATTTAAATCAATTTTTCTCATCCATATATTTTATATTTACATGTGCATTTAAGTTTTTGATTAACGAAAAATGGGTTTTGAAGGAACCAGAAACCCTAAACAAAAGAGGAAGTGGTAGTAAAGATAAGATAAGAGACTGCCCACCCAAAAAAACCACAAAACAACCAACTGATTAAAAGACCATCAGCCCACCATCAGAAGTTTACATCAATCAAAAAAAAAAAAACATAGAAAGACAAGCCAAATGGCCATTAAAGAAATTATTTAAGCATTTTTGTAGCCCCCAGATCCTTGGTTGCCAACTTGTCATGCATTTCCATGATCTCTTCCACATCGCGAGCAACATCCTTCTTATCTTTCTTAGTTTTTCTCCTAGTGTGAACACTTGGGCTAGCAACCAAATCAGTTAAATGTACATCCATTCCAGCTTCCTCCCCACAATTTGAGTTCATCTTGTCATTGAACAAGCCCTTCCCAGTTAGCTACCTATCCTTCTGATTAAGGAAAATCATCCCTTCAACCGACGCCTCTAGCTTCTCCCTACTTATGTTGATGAGTGTATCCATGTCCCTTCGGAGTTGCGTGTTATATAGAATTATGTGTTTATTTATATTTAGTTTTATTTGATTGGAAGCTTCAAGCTCTATAATATTATTGTTTAATTAATTATTTTGAATTGTTCTTTATTCACATTATTACTAACATTGAAAGTATATTCAATTCGACTATAAAATAATTAGAGACTACTAATATAATACTCTATAAAAACCTGGTAATTAATAAAATGTGACAAATCAAAAGAGTATAAAAAATAACTTCTTATAATGTCACAATCTTTCACACAAGCCATTAACAAAGAAAAAATTGACAAACATTTTTTGTATTATCAATGTGACATTCACATGTCACATTGCACTCTAACATGTACAGAAGGTATTGTGAAAGAAAAATTATACACAATATAATCATTACCAATGCACCAAGCATGGTGATATAGTAGAAGACTTCAAAATTTGTGGAATAAGTCACCATAATGATCAAACAAAAAGATGGAACTTTCTCCAAATTATGAAGATAAAAAAAATCAAATCAATCTTATTTCCTTGAAAACACATAGAGCAGAATGAGGGAGGCACCTTCTTCAAACCCATTCCAAGATGACACAAACAACACAAAAAAACTTAGGAATTCATACACAAGACATAGATCAACTAGAAGGTGCAAGGCCTCAACTAATTGAATCAACAATCAATTTATTTAGCATAAAGGCATGTACTTTCCAACATAAAGGAGGGGATAAATTGTAGATTGCAAAATTTATTGAAAAATCGAGATTATAAGAAGACTAAGCAACTCAAGGGTAACAACCTTTTTCTAGAAATAATCTTTGGAAAAGGCTAAGAATTTTCTAATGTATGATAATAAAATTTAATAATATTTGGATTGGACAATATAACAGACAAGCTAGAAAGCAACACACAAAGTGAACACCATCATAGTACACTATAGTCCAAGAAATTTGGTGGCCCTATTTCTACATTGTAATCCTAAAAAAAACTCTAAGATAAGGTCTTTCCCAAAAAAGACATTTTTAAACTTCACCAAGGGTTCCCATGCACCTAATTCAATCTTATGACCATATATTCACTTAGAAGTAGTTAGAAAAGTCCTAAGAGTCTAACCATAAAGGTGTTAAATGGTACAAGACATGATCATTCATGCCAAACATAGGGATAGGGTGAGTGGAATGCTCACAACATTTCTTGAAATGTCTCAAACCACCATCACTATACTCCTACATGCATGAACACAAGCATGCAATAGGGATGGTAAAAAAAATAGAGATACAAACACCCTATGGATATTGTTAACAACCAATTCAAGACATGATTCCATTATGTAAATTGACCAAAGCATATAATTCATCTAATCTATTTCAATGTACATGTTTTCAAATTAGGAAACAAGTGCTTTAATCCATTTTACCTCTACAAAAAAAATATGATAAAATTAATTCAAAATGCTACATGTGCTTGACAATAATTTTGAGATATACACTAGAAGAAAGAATAGTATATTCACCACTTATATGGGTGAATTACAATCCATCACAATAGAGAAAAATAATAATTAGCTATTTCTATATGAGGAATCCAACATCCCAATTTATACATAACTAAATTGCTTGAAATAAAAAGTTACAATAGTAGATAATTAAATTAAACTTGATATGTAATTATATATAATGTAAATAATTCAATAAGGAAATACAATATAATTAACTTAAATTTGATATTTTTTCATTAGAAAATGTAAATTGAATCAAATTAAATTAACTTAAGTTTTCATCTATAGCAATTCTATTTTCTTAACAAATAATTATTCTTTTAAAGAACAATTAAATCAATTTTAATTTTCTTTCACAAAAATTAAAACAATGTAATAAACATCTTTCCTCTAAGGTACAAATATTATTTTTTGAACCAAAATATTAAATATTTTACAAAACATGGTAAACATATATTTTGTAATTCAATATCATAGTAGCAAAATTGACTTTAATGTGGAGTGATGGGTGTAGGCGGGAAGCGAAGCAGTGAGGGTGGTTTGAACTCCTCTGATGAAGATGGAGATGGTGACTCAGATGAGGATGCAGATGATGGAGTGAGCTGCCATGAGGATGAAGTTGTTAGCTATTTCCTTGTGGGCAGGGTACTTGTTCTTCTCACGTGGGTTGTTCGTGAGTTATTGTAGTGGTTGGTTGACTGTTTGCGATGGCTTTTGGGGGTTTCTTTGAGCCCATTGGTTGAAGGTTTTTGTCACTCATTGTACCTGATGCACTGGTTAAGGAGAGCATTGGGATTTTTGTTATCCCTTGGTGTCTTTGGCGTTGTGGCCTTTAGGTTGGAAAGGGACTCCTTTGTGTCCTAGTTGCTTGGGTTTTGCGCAGCTTTTGTTGTGGCCTTTTGGGGGAAAGCTTGTGTGGAGCCTGTGGATGCAGAGTGTGTGGCTGCTGGAGGATTTTAGCCTTTCCTCTTCCGTGTTTTGGTCATGGTGGTTTCTCTCATGTGGGATCTCTCTGCTAGTCGATGGAATCTTTTTTATTGAACTACTTCCCTCTCTATTATTTTGGTTTTTCTTTGTCTCTTACATATTTGGGTTGATCTATTTAAGATGCTTTTCCTTAAGGCTCAAATGGGTTTGTTGATCCTTAATGGGGTTGTGATGTTTTTGTAGCGAGAGAGATGTGCCTCTTTGGTGGGGTTTTATGTGTTCAGCTATGTTCTTTTGTATACTTCGTTTTGGTTTGGATCTTTTGGGTCCTCTTTTCAAAGGTCTTTGTTTGATGGTTGGGGCCCTTTTTGGTTTCCTATGCTTGTTCTTGGGGGGACATCCCTTTTTTGGCTTACATCTGAGTTGTATTTTTTTTTCTATTTTAAAGGTGTTCTTTTAGCTGGGTGGTTTTCAAGCACTTATTCCAGTTCTCATTTGTTGGTTATTGACTGATCATTGGGATTCTTTTCAAGATTTTATTGAAACCCTAGATGTTTTTTAGCTTAAATCTTGTTATAATGAGTTTGTGGCTATTTTTTGGTTTTAGTCTTTTTGTCCACAGTTTGTTCCTAGTGCATAGGTTACCGAAGGATGCTACGGTTGCTTGTCTGGTTGTTGTGTTAGCTTTCTCCTCAGACCCTATGGAGGTGGTTTCCTTTCCTTTTGAGGTGGAGATGGGAGGTGAAGGTTTTTGGTTTCCTCAATTGTTGATCCTATTGAGGTGGTCGCTTCTCCTATGGAGGTGGAGGTTGAGGAGGTTGGAGTTTTCAATATGCAGTGGTTTAGCTAGTTGTGATATCCTTTCCAGCAAAAGGGAGCTCTCTCCTTTAGAGGTGGAGGCTGAGTTGGTTTCCTAGTACCAAGTGAGCTTGTGTTGCAGGGAAGTTGATTTCTTTTGTTTTTCTAATGTTTCCCTTTAGCCCCCTTTGTGGTGGGATGCTACTGCAAGTTGGTTGTTGTGCTCCTATGGTGCGTTATGCTCTCTAACTCCCCTATTGAGGTGGGGTTGTTAGATTTTTTGGTGTTTTTATTTAGGGATTTGATGGTGTTCTACACCATTAAGTTGGCTATCTCTCTTAGCTCAGTGGTGTCATCCATGAGTGGTTGGTTTGTTGATGCCTGGCAGATGTATGTGGTTTCTTTTTGTATCTAAGGGTTTCAGGTCCTAGTTAAAACTAGGTTGTAAAGGGTTCTCAGTCCCTTGCTTGTTTGAATGATGCAACTAGTGTAGTCATGTTTTATCTTATAGCGGCTTCTATTGGGCTATTGATTGTATGCTTTTTATCTTATTTGCAACATGCCCATCTTTAATAGGGTTATGGCTCCCTTCAAAACTATTCTGTACTAGATTTCGAGTGCCATCAAAACCTATTTTTCCCCTAATCAAAAACATATATTTTATAAAAAAATAAAATTTAAAGCAACAAGATAAAATAACCAGATGCAAAGGACACACTCACTTTAAAAGTTTAAATAAAATGCATGGATTCTAGAATCACCACCAATTTCTATCTAGTTTTTCACAAGGATTCATAAAATTCATCTCACACCAAAATTAACTGAAAGAGGTTAACAAACATGTTTACCCAATACAATCATTTCCAATTTAACCACCATTATGGGAAAATGTGCACATACACACTCAAGTGAAACATCAAGCGTACATGGACCATTTAGGAATAGCTAAAATAATATATAAAACACCCAACATATAGCATAATATTCAAATTCAAAATGATAATAAAGCATCACATCTAGTGGAAATCATCTACAACTAGCATCACCCCAAACATCAAGATGTAAAAATCAATAAGGCCATACAATATAACTAAGTTAAATTTGATTTTCATTAATAGCAATTATAAATTGAATCAAATTGAATCAACTTAATTTTTCAACTATAAAAATTATATTTCCTTAACAAAATATTATAAATTTAAAGACCAATTGAATCAATTTTAATTTTATTTCACAAAAGTTACAATAATGCAATAAACATTTTTCCTCTCAAGTACAAATATTATTTTTTGACTCTAAATCTAAAATATTTTGTACAAAACATGGTAAACATGTATTTTGGAATAAATTAAAGGTAAAATCAAGAAGATAAAATAACCACATGCAAACAACCCACTCACTTTACAAGTTTAAATGCAACACATGGAATCTACAATCACCATTGATTTGGATCTAGATTTTCAAAAGGATTTATAAAAATCACACAAAAATTAAGTCAAAGAGGTTAATAAACATGTTTACCCTATGCAGTCATCTCCAATCTAGCCACCATTAGGGAAAATATGTATCTACACACTCAAGTGAAACATCAATTGTACCTATACCATCTATCAATAGCTAAAGTAATGCATAAAACACCCAATATGGATTAATATCCAAATGAAGTAATAATAAAGCATCACATCTAATGGGTAATCATCTAAACCTAGCATGACCCAAACATGTGTATCCTACAATACATAGTCAAAAATATGTGTTCCAATACAAAAACTCATCAATAAAACACATCAATGATAATAAAAAAATCATTACTCAAGAGAGTAGTAGAACCAAAGAAAAATTTAGCAAGCATACAAAGCACAAAAGCCTAAGTTATTACATCCTCTCCCCTATGATCGAGCCTACTCCTAGGAGCCTTAAAAATATGAGAATGTAGAATCTTCAACTACATACCATCCTCCCAAGTTGATTTTGAGTCATCAAGTGGATCTAAACGCTTATTTGATCTAGGTCTCAACCCAAAATTTCTAGAATCTTATGTTGTAACATGTAGAAGGTCTCCAAAGAATGTTTCTCACCGTGCTCAACCTACAAGGCATCCCAATCAATAGCTTATCCCACATTAGGAATATACTATCTAATTATAGAAACATGAAACACCTCATGGATGAGTGAGAGACTACATGGAAATGCAAGTCGATTCATTTCAAAAATAATCCTCTCTAGGATCTTAAGAGATGCAACAAAGCATGGTGAGATCTTAGAATAATTTGCATGATGGATTAGGATCTTATGCAATGGAAATTTTTTAAAAAATAATCTCCAACCAAGAATTATTAATATAATCTCTTAGCATTGTCATATTTTTTATGTCTAACTTGGGGAATCAACAACTACTCTCTTTTGTCAACTACCTATTGCTTATTATCCTAAAGAATCTCAAGACCAAGAGTAACTCGATCCTTAATCCTTACCCAACTCAATGGATTATAAAAATGTATTTCTATACAAGGCCTAGAATGGTGCCATACCCACAAAATTATGGTACCTACTATTATAAGTAAAATCAAGAAGGTACAAATAGTCCTCCCACTTGAATATGTGCAAAGAATATATTCTAGAAACCAGTTCACCCTCTTAGTTTCACCATCTATCTTTGGGTGATAGGTTGCGCTAAAGTTTATTTGAGCACTCAAAAAACACTATAAAGATGTTCACAACAAATATATAAACGTATGATCATGATCTAATATATTTGTGTGAGGCACTTCATACAAGTGTACAATATCTTCCGTGAAAGTACAAACCACTAATGTGGTGTGAAGGATACCCTCATGGGTGAGAAATGGAAAACTTTGGTCAATGTTTGTATCATCACCATGATGACATAATTACAAAAAAATTACATAAGAAAACCAATGATGAAGTCCAAAAAATCATGTCCTATTTCTAGTCAAGAATGGCATATGACTATAAAAGTATTATAGATGTAAATGCTTTTCCTTCACTCTTTGACACTGTAGGAACTAGCAATAAAATAAACAAAATTATGTCTGATTCTTGCCCAATGATATGATTCCCAGATGTCAACATGTACCTTCTTTGCACCAAGATGTGTTGTATAAGGTGCATGATGTGCCTGAAACAACATTTAATGTGGAGATGACTGAAACTTGGAACATAAATATGATCAATATTGTATAATAGTTTATTTAACTAAAGAGATAAATCCACAAAAAAATCACTAGAACCCTCTAAGACTCAATCTCTACTTTAGCTTTCTTCTACCAATGATCCCTAGGGAGCTCAAAAATATAGCTCTACAAACCCATTCTCTGAGATAAAATTGAGACCTCATGTTTCTCCTACTGAAGGAATTTATTAGGAAATAGTGTATCAATACCAAGTTCATTTAATCCATTTCCTACATAACCCCATGAGAGAAAAGCATGTGTACAAGCTTATAGAATAACCATAATGAATATATCAAAATAAAAAATACATAAGATAACACAAGATATACCTTGGGAAAACCATCAAGAGGGAAATACCCAATGTCCAAAAGCATCCATACTCCATCTATTATTCAGTAATAAAACAATACATGCACTTGTAGAGTTTCCATGAATAATTATGAAGCAACAAGCCTCTCTAATGCATCTTCCACATTTTCAAGCATGAATCCACACATCCATGTCATCCTTCACATATGCACTCCTCATAAAGACTCGATAATGATAGCCCACTCACCCAACCAACCATAACCACTAAACATTTGTTTTCTTTTATAAATACAATCTCACACAAATACAACCAAGTGGTAAGATAAAACCATGTGAACACAAAACCATTGACCCATCATTTAATATTGGGTGATAATTTTTTACTTTATTAAATGCTTTCCCCAAATATTAAATTATTATCCTATGTTTCCCACATATAAAATAATAAACCAATGTTACAATACAACTTTACAAGTGGCCCCAAATAATTATCTAATATGTTTGAACACGCCTCCCAGGTGCACCACAATTAAATAATTATTTAATTACTACATTTCAATATAACAATTTATGCAATACTGTACAACACAAAATCTTAACATTCTCCCACTTATTGTATACATTACATAAGGGTCAATTAATGAAATACATCATCATATCCATACATGTAATCACATGAACCTCCAACATGTTATCATGCTCCATCAAGATACCTACAATAAAACCAAAGTGACCACCATCTCAAGCAAGAACTCCTTGCATCCTCCAATATGCCACCTATGGAAGAAAAGGAACTTTTTGAGGTGAAGAGGCATCAACCCACAAACACAAGCATCAAATAAAAGTGATAATGAAGGCTCCAAGTTGTTGTCAAAAGTAAAAACCCACATTCAATCAGAATTAGAATCCACAGCACATGATAATACATCCAACCATCCATACCTCCTAGGTATCAACAACATCAGTAAACTCATGCCAACATATTTCCAACCCATAAACTACAATCAAGCTCCTTGTATCAAACATGTTAATGAAGTACATACATATCCAAGAACTCCCATTGCATGGGTAATGTAAAATCTGAAAATGATCAAGGCACATCAAGTCTTTCAACCAACACTATACCAAGGTGTGATCAATGATCAAGAACATGAATTACCAAGGACAATCATAATGATCCACATATGTAACATTGGAAGTAGTTGCATATTCTCTCACAACATGTCACTACAATCCTTCCAAATCACATGAACATGAACCTCCAAGAAGGAACCATAGAATGAAGAGAGAAAAATTATAAACCATAGCATGTCGTTCTACCAACACCTCAAAGTGCTAACATTGTGTCAAGCATGATCTCCTTACAACACCAAATGAAAAGCCTCAACAACACCCATCCACTCAATCTCAAAGATCAAATGCAACATATGAATCATGTATAATACCAACATGGATGTAACCCTCTCTAACCAAGGAAATAAAACTCAATGTATTGATTCCCAGATCAAGAAATCAACCCAATAAACATCTCTTAGTTACTTCTCATCAATGAATGACAACGTAAATAAACCCATATGCATGGTCTAAGGAGATAATAATGCTAAGCATCCCTCAAAATGAATCCTCCAAAACCAACTATCCAAAGCTCAAGATTCATATCTATAAAAGATAAAGCAATATAAACTCATGCTAAAAAATCCTTAAATGAGTCTCCCAAAATCATTCATCATGGCTCAAGGCTCATTCCCATGAGAAAACAAAGCATAAAACATAACACATATGAAATAAGAATGGGAAAAAACCTTTCAAATGATAAACCACCGAGTAGACCAAGAGTGGGGAATGAGAATGATCCTCCAAGATAACCAAGTCATCATGACTCACTCCAAGAAAAATCTCCTATATTGTTCCATCATTAACTCACACCCATATCCAAGAGAAGGCTCCTTGATCTTCCTTCTAAGACCTCCAAAGAGTATATGTCTCAAGAAAATGTCTCCAATCACAAGAGAAATCCAACCTCACCCAAGTCTCCAAGTATCCATGAGCATCTACCAATAATCAATCCATGCTAAGATCCAAATGCAACACCACACTATCATGAATCTCCCAAGAAAATGGTCAATGTACTCAATACCAAGAGAACCAATAAGATCAATTTCAAAGCTCCAACCACAGAAGTAGGAACCCATCATGACATCATGAACTAACATCTCCTCTTAGGAGATCACATACACCACTTCATAAATCTTGGTCTCAATAGAATATACATGTATCATGTCAAAACTCTAATCTAGAATCAAGAGTACATCATGAAATAATACCATTGAACACACTCTAAACCAAGAATCAACATCTCCAATCACATGAATATAACCATCTCCTAACATTGAAAATATAAATGGGAAAGAACTCTTATACATTAATATGATCTAAGAGCTCATCCAAGATATCCAAAAATAATAAAGAATATCATCCAACACCAATGATGAATCACATCATTGCCAACAACTCCCACTAAACCATGATACTGAGCTACACATGACATCATGACAACCATCTCCTAATGAACATCATCTAGGTCCACACACGCAACTGAAATGCCAATATCACCAAGCAGAACCAATATCTCCAAGCCAAGAAGATATAACCACCATCAAAACATCAAGAATCAATCCTACACTATTAGATCATCACTATCAAAAGCTCCCACTAAAATTTGTAGCCAATGAAAATTAACCAAGATATCATGACATCGGGATAAAACCACATGCTACAATTCCCAAGAACCAACTAATTAGGTACTCTAATCATCCATCCTCTCATCCCAAAGAAACATACCAATGCACAAATGACCACAAACAAGGATAACTAGCAAAGTTTGCATCAACATTGAATCAATCTCATGGATATAGATATAGTCCACATCCAAGTCATCCCACTACAAGAAAATGGGTAGCTAATCCACAACCTGCATAACTCGAAGATCCCAAACATTGAAGCATGAATACTCATCATCACATTGGTAACCTACAAACCAAAATATCAAAGAAGATAATTATTTAGACAAAAATACTCAAACACCAAATCAACCATAGATTTGATTCACCAAACATGTCCACAAACAAGAAAGCATAGTCAAGGAACCTTACAAGCATCTAGGAGATAAGAACAACCTCCTAACACCAAATCATATCACCACCAAGAAACTACATACATGATCATGTCATGCCAATTCTCAAATATACCTACATATTTATGACACCATAATCATTACCAATTATGTACTTACACTCAACTATCACCCACATGAGACTCCAAGTCTCCACATGTTTCAACCCATGTCCTTAAAATCGAAGACAACTTGTGTACATGTCACTATCCAAGTCCAACTCTAAAAAACACCTATAAACTTGTATTAGGAAGCACCAAACCAATAATCAACTATATCATCATAAATATCATATAACATATGTACTCCCTCAAGGCTTCATCTCTTGACTCATCAGGATGCTCATGCAATCACACCCTGAATATTAGGAACATACAAGTGATAATATTACTATAACCCAGTTTTTATACCACAAACTTAAAATGTACATGATTTGCTATGTAGTATACTACACATGCTCAACACCTATTTGAAATCAAAAATTTGATTATGTAAAATTTATGCTCAAAATCATGTAACTAAGAAAATCTAGCTTATGGGCCCCAAAAACTAAGCAAAATCATGGAATCAAACATGTACCAATTTGTGTAATGCTTGAAACTACCTTTCCAATGAATACAAGAAGTCAAAAATCTGACATCATGGGTAAAATTTATTCCTATTTAAAAAAAAAATCTCCAATTTTCTTTATGGGTGCAATAGTGGTGGCCCCTAAGCAAAGCCACTGGCGGCCTATTGGAGGCAATAGTGGGAGGGTGGTATAGTTTTAAAAGTGTGGATTTCAAACTAAATTTAATTTAATTTAATATATTTTTAATAGTTTAAAAAAATTGAGTTATGGTTGGGCTAAGTGAAC
Organism: Sequoia sempervirens; assembly: GCA_007258455.2. NCBI lineage: Eukaryota > Viridiplantae > Streptophyta > Pinopsida > Cupressales > Cupressaceae > Sequoia > Sequoia sempervirens. The sequence continues at coordinate 4,048 of VDFB02039954.1, read as the reverse complement.
CAGATTGCAACCAGGGGCCTAATGGTTCATCAACCGGCTAGGAGCTGATAGGGGGCATTTCGCTAGAAATGGAACTACCCTCAGGTCACCACACCTAGAACAACAGGTATGGGGGGTCTATTGAATCCCCAACCCCTTTTAATTTTTTTTAACTTTTCAATAAAATTTGTATTGGATAGGTTAATAATTTTGAAAAAAAAATATATTTTTATTTTTTTAATATTTAATGTAGATTGTGATGATATGGTTGTACAACTGTAGGACTAGGGTAGATAGGGAGAAAAATATATTTTTTAAGTGGCCAAAATAGGATATATTTTATATGAATCTTTGTTTCTCAATCATCTTAGATCCAACAATGAGCTCTATTTTGTCTCATCTATGAAATTTCCTCTACAAAACCCTCATATAAAAGGACAATCCAAGAAACCCTTTTGACTTAATTTCTTCAAACCCTAGATCTACAATAAGACCAAAAAATTTGTAAACCCCAAAAGCCCAAATATGCATAATAAAAGCATGCATACAAGCTTACAAAATAACCATAATGTATAGATAAAAATAGATAAGACACAAGATAACACAAGATATACCCTAGGAAAAACCTCAAGAGGGAAAAATCTATCCTCTAAAAGCATTCATAATCCATCTATTATTCAACAATAAAACAATGCATGCACTTATAGAGTTACCACAAATACTTTTAAAGCATAAATACTCTCCAAAGCATCCTCCATGTATCCAAGAATGAAACCACACATCACATGCCATGCTTCACATATGTACTCCTCATAAAGACTCAATAATGATAGCCCACTCACCTAGCCTTAACCACTAAACATGCATTTTCTTTTATAGATACAATCTCACACAAATACAACAAAGTGGTAAGATAAAACCATGTGAACACAAAACCATTTACCCCTCATTTAATATTGGGTACTAAGTTTTCACTTTATTAAATTCTTGCCCCAAATATTAAATTAGTATCCTATTTCTCCCACATAAAATAATAAATCAATATTACAATACAACTTTACAAGTGGCCCCAAATAATTATCTAATATGGCTAAACACACCTCCCAGGTGCACCACAACTAAATAATTATTTCGTTACAATATAATAATATAACAATTTTTGTAATGGTAAGCAACATCAAATCCTAACAACAACTACAACTATTTTATCCTTCCCTTTGATTTCCTAAACATAAAATTCATACTCACATAAAGTTCCTATCCAATAAAAATAATGTGTGTTCATTTTTTGTTAATTGAAGATTTAATATAAACTACGATGATAAGTATGTGGCTTGAACTAATGGCCCAAAAATATAGTGTCTTCATTGCACAAGCACATAACAACTACCAAATTTATATCATGGAAAAGGTAGTTTATCTCATGATCCTTGAGATTTTATGACCCATAAGAAATCATTCATCCCTCTTGCATGAGGACCACACCCAACCCATCCAATGATGCACTAGTGCAAACCAAAAAATCTTCTATAGGCTTGGTGCACTAGTTTGTTGCTCCTTAAGAAATTAAAATTCTCACACTAATCATAGCACACAAACATATTCCATTTCCTCTAAAGAGAAGCAACCAAATGTAGCACTCTAAAAACATCCATGTAAAATTGGTAGTGATAACCTACTAACCCCGTGATATTATCAACCACTAAAAAATTCATGGGAGTTCACTACTCAATAATGGCATAAAAATCTGAGGGATCAACCAAGATACCCTCACTTAAAATAATTTGACCTAATTACTTCACCTTTGACTAGAATAATCGTACTTTTCTAAATTTCAAAAAAATTATCTCTCACACAAGCACTGAAAAACCTACCATAAGTGGGCCTCATGTTCTACTATCTTCGAACAAACCAAAATTTCATCTATAAATAGGAGGAAATTTTGATTGAGATAAGTATTAAATACTTCATTCATGAAATCATGGAAACTATTAGAGCATTTTTCAACTCAAATGGAAATCAATGAACTCATAATATCTATAACAAGTATAAAATATGGTCTAATGAATGATAGAGTATTAAATAGGAATTTGGTGGCATCTAGAATTCACATAAATCTTAGATAAAACTCAATCTCCCTTTCATTTGATCAAATATGTCAACAATCATCAACAGGGGATATTGGTTCTTCATCATCACCTTGTTCAACTATTGGTAGTCAATATACAATTGAAGAGATTTTTCAAAGGTATCTCAGAAGATCCTTTATGTTGGGTAATAATATCCTTGAACCCCAAACTAATTAGGAACACTTTCCTAAGTCCCATATTTCCCTCCATGGCCCTTGATCTCATTCTTCTCTACTAACTTTTCCATCTCTATGGAAATCATTAAGGTCTCAAGTTTTTTCATTCACAAAACTCCCATAATGTAATAGTTCAGTCGTCTGAAAAACCTATTTATGAGAATTTTCTCATCCACAATGATGCTTATCATGTTATCTCAAAGAAATAATTCTTGTATTGAGCCACCATCATCCTAAGATTCTTGAGCTAATGAAATTCATGTTGAACACCCAAAATACTTAGAGGGGGATGATTCAATATTTAAGTGTTCATTCCACATAGCATATTTAATGTGTAGTAAGAAAGGAAAGCATGAAATCAACCATCAACATAACATAACACATGAATACAAGATTTTTTACATGGAAAACCCAAAAAAGGAAAAACCACAATGAGGATTAGCTCACAATACATTATAACCAGTTATAAGATATTACAGAATTGCTCAATGTAGTTAGATTCACTATCCTAATGGACTCATTTCCCACAAAAAATTTTAAAAAAAATGGAAGAGAGGGGTGGTACATAGTTGGGATTTGAACTCTTATAATTGCATCTATAATATACATGAATTACAGTTCCATTGAAGCTCAATATACTAAATTTATACACTTCATACTAATCTGCACTAACACTCTAGTGCTCTATTTTGCATTCGCCTCACACTCATGCAATTCACGTCAATGATATCTATCTTCACATTTACATTGAAAATGAACTCAAATATATATCCATCTCAACCTCAAACATCAATTAGGTTGGCCTCAAAATATACTTCATCCCATAAACAAAACTTATAACGAGCTCAAATAGGTCAGCATGGACCTAATATTAGCTCCCACATAATGCATCAATATTTATTTGAACTTTGCAATACTCTTATCATATTTTTTCAGCACCGGTAATGACCTAACATAAAAATCCACCAACTGTTCAACCACAAATAGACGTGTAGACCATAAAACTTCATGATGTTGGCTTTCAGTTGTTTCAGTTGTTTATGATTTTTGGTTTGTCCTTGATGACAAAACTGGTTCTTTGATTTGGAATTCTCAATTGTTTGATGATCAATGGTGTAGACACCGAAATCTGGTTATTAGTCTGCGACTTCTATATTCTTCATAATTCTTATTCTTCATGGTCATGATTAAATAATGTCAATTATTTAATTAATTCATCTTTTATTAACTCTTCTATTAATTAAATAATCTTAAATATTTAATTAATTCACACTTTTCTTTATTCTATCTAATTAATTAAATAAACGCTTCTTATTTAATTATCTTACTAATTAACCTTATTCTTCCGGTTAAATTAAATAAATTCTTATTTAATTTATTCTTCATCGCACTTCAACTATAATTAAATAAAGTCATTATTTATTTAATTATTCATTTAAAATCCCCTTCGTCATTTAATTAAATAAATCTTATTTATTTAATTATCCTTCGAATATTGAGTCTCTTGAATTAAATGAATTATTTAATTCATTAATTCTATTTTAACACATTCTTCTATATTTTAGATAATTATGTGAGTTATCTAAGTATTCACTTTTACTCAACTCGACATCTATTTTAATCGTTAAGTTAACTATTGATTTAATGTCTGAGTGGCATCTTCGAGTAATCTCTTCATCTAACCATTCAATCATCCACTTCTAACTCAATTGCGTGTACATGCGGATTAATTAAATATTCTTATTTAATTGATTAAGTGTTGTG
>VDFB02039953.1:0-28901 GCA_007258455.2 Sequoia sempervirens | reverse complement strand
CGCAACTTTTCCCTCCACTGAAAAGTCATCACCACAGGAAAACGCCTCTGAGATAGCAAAAACTGAGAGAGGGTTTTGTAGATGGTCCCAACACAATCCCATTGCCTTGGACAGAGAGTCTGTAAGAATCATGGTCTTTGAGAAATAGACCTTCAAAGATTGCTATCTTTTAGCACTTTGGACTCTTAAGGGAAACTAGTGGGCAACATAGTTAACTTCTTCACAAACTTGGTTTGAAGTAATTTCATTCTTTTTTGTGCATTTAAAATGGATTTTTAAGCCTTCCACCCTAAAAATGACCTCTAAATAACTTCAGACATCTTAACTACCCTAAAACTGACCTCTCAATCACTTCAAACACCTATATTAAGCTACCACTCTCAAGACCAATGTAACAATGATACAAAATAATGCTTTGAGTTTGAAAGATGGGTCACTTTCCTACTTTGGGTGGGATTTCAGACTCTCTAATACCATCATGCATTTCTTTCATTCCTTGTGCCTCCACCTCCCACTTCCTTCTCTTGTGGGCCTTTGAAATTTTTCCTTTCCATTCGCATAACACCCTAATACCTTGACCACCACTTCTCAAACCATACATTCCTCTTTGGATCTTTGGGCCTTTTGATGATGTCTTACATTTGTAAAAGAGCCAATGGGGTATCCTAATCCTCAAACCCCTAGATCCCCATTGTCTTGTGTCCTAACACCCAAGAATCCCATCGCCTGAACCCTTGATGCTGGACCTTGGGATAATTATTTGCTTGAACTTAAAGCAATCATTTCCCTAGATCTCCACACTCAAGCATGCACTTTCACAAAACCTCACCATTTGAATGGACTCCACCCATGACCACGACCAACCAAGAATGCAATTAATGAGCACAAATTTGAATGAGAGAAAATGGCAAGAAACTTTGGACCCATGTTAGGCCTTCAACCTCTATATAACGAATAAAATTTTGTTAGTTTTGATAATCTTTGGACATCATCTCAACAAATCCAAAATTGCAAAGTCGGACACTTGTGTTCACTTGTTGAATCTAAGGACAAAAAGCCTTAGGTTATGGAGATTTTTCGACGAAACCCCATTGGTTTCCTAGAGTTTGGAGGATGAAACTTGTTTGGATTTGTGAGGGAAATTTCACATAAAGGTTGCATCTGTACGCCAAGCATAGTGGATTTCAGCATCCCAATATTTTTCTAAATTTTTTTTTATCATTGTAATCTTGGTTATGAGCAAACAATTGAAGCAAAAAAATTGTAATCATGAAGTGAGTTATTTGAATTAAATACTCTATTCCAACCAACTTATATGTGTAGATCTATTTATCATCCGTGAATGTTTTAGATCTAAATATCTTGTTTAAATGTTTTGGCTGATTTTCATTGAATTATTCCAAATCTAAGAAATTTGTATGAATAATTTAGTTAAGGATCATTGCATTTGTCATTGAGCCTATGGTCAAATGTTCTCATCCTATGACATAAGTCTTGAATTGCTTTAATCAGTTTTGACAAGTCATGACCTCTTGATTGGAAAGGCTGTAACTCCCCCATTCATTCAGACAACCAGATGTATGTTTGTTGACAATATCAAATATAACCTCTAGCCAGGGCCTGCTAGTGTAGGGAGAAGCAATGCATGAAATTTTCTTTTTGATTTGGGCTAAATGTGATTAGGACAGGCCCTGACAGGGTTGTATCAAATCCCAAGAGAGAGATATGTTAAGGAAGAAAATAGAGAAATTATAGTGAAAATGTGCATTAGCATGTCTCATTTTATTTATAGAAGAAAGTATAGTGCACAACAATCAAGCAAAAGCTAAAATCCATCTATGAAATAAATTACTCACTATCAAAACTAACCTTCAAATTAAAGAAGAATTTAAGAAGATATATTTTCATATAACTTCTTCAATTGTATTTAAATTATTGTACAAGGAACATAAAATATTAGAGATGCACTTTCCAAGCAATGTTGTTTTCCTATCGGTTTATGTAAAACATAATTATTGTGGGGATTCTACTTAAGATTCAATTAATCAAGGAAATCAGAAAGGTTTTGGAGTTTTGTTCTACCAATGCAATTATTTTCTATACTAGCCATTATGGAGAAGCGGTTTATACAAATTTTCTTTGTGAAAAATACATTGTGATTAAATTATTTGTTTAAAAGTTATGTCTTGATTTTTATTTTCTAAAAGAATCCATATTTAGATGGTGTTGTAGTCAGATAAACATCTATTTTTCATAGAGCTCACAACTTTTAATAGTATTCTTTTCCTAAATTTCTAGGTCAAAGTGCATGATGATGTCATTTCATGCCTGCAAATAATTGAATCTTCTAGTCAACAAATGGTCACATCTTGGGATGGAATGATTAAAATATGGAACATTGATGAAGGTAGAGGTAGTTGGGCAACAACTTTTGGCTCATCTAAGAAGACACAAAGTTCTAGTAAGTATATGAAGAATGGTCATATGATATATTATTAGTATTCATATGGGAGTCTAGCCATATTAATTTTTTGAAAAAGGTGAATTTATGTTATATAAAAAAATTGATGGTTACAAATGGACCACCAAATTTACTAAGGCATGGGAAAGTTGACAAAGAAGAAAATTAGACGGTGTAGGGTTAATCATATGAGTATCTAGTTACTTATGCAATGTGAGATAATGCTTTGAGTTTGAAAGATGTGCAATGCAATGTAATCAGCAATATGAATATAAACTATATAATATTTAACTATTCTTTATGCTATTGTACATTGATATTTTTAACCATTTCTTCAAAGAGTTTAATCATGCACATGAGGAGGAAACTAAATTTCATTGTCAACTTCTATATATATCAAATTATCCAATAATCAAGTGTATGTCCATATACAAAAATGGCATCAACGCCAACTCAAACAACAAATTCTTTACAATATGATATGCCATATCGGTATTCATTCAAAATTTTCATATGCCAAAATGTCTATCTCATCCTAAACTACTAGTAAGTGGATCTATCAAAATGGAGCCTTTGAAGCACTTGTTGGCTGGTGAAGGTAGCTGCAATAAGAAAAAGTCAAACCACAATTGAGATTAGTTATACTATATAATTTTACAATTGAATAATTAACATAAAAATCAATACACATTGAATTATAATTGAACTCTAAATTGAAATCTTGATTAATTGGAATATAATGCCTTTGAAGGGTCGTGAGTCCTAGAATATACCCTCTCAAAGAACTAACCAAACTAGGTTTTGTAACGTCAATCTATATATGTGAAAAAAAATGTGAAATTGATCCAAGTTAGCATAGAATTGTTAGTAATAAGAATAGATTTACCAAGCACGAAATAAAATAAACACATACCTCTTTAGGTTGATCTTTTTTTGTATCTCGTTTAGGTGTCTCAACACCTCCTCCTTGAGGTAAGCCTCTAACACCTCCTCTTTCTCGTGCATTCAATACCTACTCCTTCGGGTGTTGTGGCACTTATCAACAGTGATGTATATCTCACAACCACTTGTACATAAAAATGACAAGTACATATGAAACTACGAATCTATGCTAATGTATGCATAATCAATAAAATATCTTATACATTTTAATTCAATCAAATTTGAGTTCAATTACCTTTCCCTTATCCAACACTATGCCTCCATAGTCTGGAGAGCATCACACCTCACTCGCACTAGGTGTTTGCTACAAGCAGAGAGTAAGATAAAATATAAGTTAATATATAATTTCATTATTGACAATTCAAATGACAAGCAAATATATAGTAAAAAAATGTAAATGAGTGAGTGAGAAAATACATACTGTGTGCGTGTCGAGGCCAAATGAAAATGGCCCTAAGGGTGCTATCTGTCACCTGTGTGAGCTCCTCCTCAGACATTAACTGTTAAATAGACCATGTAAATAAATATTAGTACTTGATACTATCTCTTATTAATATTCATTTAAAAAAAATGCAAGTTATGAATTTACACCTTAAATGTTACCTGTAACTACTTCCAATGTCCACCTCTAGCAGGAGAGGACTCTGTAGGGTGTGCTCCAATCCGATCTTCTATAATCTCCACATCCTAGATGTCATAATCAGAAGTGTCTAATGGATGCTCAGTGGGTTGTACAATAGGACCCAAGCATATCTAGTGGCACATATTGCAAATATGTGGATGCAGGAGGATGATGCAAAGAACATTGATCCATCATCAAGATCACTGTGACTGGTTGAGCTACTAAAGAAGCTAATGGGAAACTAAAAGACCACTCCCAAAGAGGAATAGCCTAGGATGGTTTGTGTGTGGATGCATTCTTGTAATATCTGGATGTTGTAATCGAGGTGTATGAGGAAGGAGGATCTGTGGAACATGTGGGTGCCTAACTACTCTTAGCTGCCCATGGCCTATCCCCCGAGGCATAATTTCTACTAACACCTTGAAGGGTGTGTAATGTCAGGCACTGGACATGATGCCCTAACATAAACTCTCAGATATAATTTTTTAATAAAGTAAAAAGGTACATCAAGATTATTGTTGGGTGGTTTATCAAAACCATACACCAATGATCCCAAAAGTTATCTACTATGCCCCTATGCGTGCACCATTTTATAGAAAGTTTTGGTTTGTTAACATTAACTGGAAAACCAGTGTTGGGGTTAAGAAATAAAGAGGCTATTTGGGCTTTTGTTATTTGGAGATCTTTCACATCATCATAAGACAATCCACATGAATAATATTGCCTCATAGTTTCTCGCCATGAATGAAATGCATTATGTTGGGTGGAGAGGGTTTCTACATTTGTAATTATTGCTGTCAATGTGGTTGACATATGGGATAATCGAGGGATTTTCCTATAAACATCACAAATGCCCCTCAATTGCTCCAATTTTTCATGAATTAATTGTTCAATTGATGGCTGCGGAGGTCGTGGAGCATTTGGAATTTCTGCATTTTGATTCTCAGCTGGTGGATTTTCATTTTCAACTGGTGGAATTTGTGCATTTTCATTCTCAGCAGCCATAATGCCTGATTAAAGTTAAAAAATAATTAATCTAAAATTAGACAATATAAATGAAACACTATTTTAAAATCAAAATCCATTAAAAACATTCATTTTTTTATCAAAATCTATTTTGAACTCAATTGTTTCATAAAAATTCAATCAAAAACCCTATTTTGAAAAAAAATCCACAAAAACATTCATTTTTTTATCAAAATCCATTCTCAATTCAAATTTTTCATAAAAATTCAATCAAAAACCCTATTGTGAAAAAAAATCCACAAAAAAAATTCATTTTTTTATCAAAATCTATTCTAAACTCAATTCTTTCACAAAAACTCAATCAAAAACCCTATTTTTAAAAAAAAATCAACAAAAAACCATATAAAATTATTCAAATCTAAATCAAAATTGAATCAAATCAAATAAAAATAAAAAAACTTACCTTTCCAAATCGAATTTAGCCTATATCGGATATCCGTTACGCGAAGAATGGATGCACAGTGCGCCCGCGGGTTCTTCTCAGCCGAATGACTTCAAAAAAGCGACAGAAGTTTTTAATATATGCTTTTTACAAATCGGATATCCAATCCAAATCGGATATCCGATTTGTAAAAATAGGTTTGGTGTTAAGTATGGTGACACCCGAGCCTAGAAAAAGTCAACATGTTTTTTTTCGCATTTTTTTGGTCGATGAAAGACGCAGGTTTTTTCACATCGCTTAATTTTGGCCCTCCATTTACTCCTCGCCGCGACATACCCATCTAGGTATTAAAATAAATTACATATTTGGAAACTAGACTTTGAGTACTACATTTTATGATCAGTGACCTTTTTTAAGATTCCATCTCTAAGTGCTTCAAATTTTAAGGTCAAATGTGACAAATTTTGAAAATCAGCGAAAACACTTCCACTTTTTGGCCAAAAAGTGAACTCAACTTCTTGCACACATCCACCTAGAACTATTGCAAACCAACTCTTCTAATGATGTAATTTTTTTGTTTTAGATTCATCACCTCTATAAAAGAGGAAAATATTTTCAAGCATCAAGAAGCTCCTTCCAAGATCTAGGTCAAGAACACAACCATAAATGTCGCAACAGGTTCCTTCTTCAAGTATGAAGGTCCTTAGATCTCAAGACCCAAAACTTTAGATTGGAAAAGATCAAACTCATTCCAAATGGGTATGCCTCTATCTTTCTCAATGGAGTCACATAATTTGTTGGTGGCTCGGATGAGGCAGAGTATATTTTCAATTGCTCACCTAGAGATTCTTTATTCTTTCCCTAGTAGAGTCACCAATATATTGGTGGCTCAGATGGGGAGCCTAACTTTACATCAATAACTATTAGGAATTGCATGAAAAAATATCAATTAAAATGCAAATAAAGATTAAATAGAGGAATGAAAACACAAATAATAAATAAATGAGAGACAAATCTTTAATTGGGTTCAATTCCAAACTCGTATAATTCCACCAACAGAGTCCAATACACATCCGTAGTAAATCGAACTGACATAACCAACAATCCTTTCTAATCCAATACCATTGCAAATGCTACAATAATATCAACAAAAACCCTAACCCTTTGTCGTTTTATCAAGATTTATGTCAGTTACAAAAATAGGCTTTTTTATGTTGACCAATAGAAAAATAACTCCCGACGCAAGAGGTGCTGCCCCCAAACCCCCATTAAATAATTTGGGGGGAAACCACATCGATAAAAGTGGGGAAAATTTAACCTCTAAGTCTAATTAGGCTCCATATAACAACAATAACAAATATAGCTAGAGATTCTTTGTTCTTTCCCTAGCAGAGTTGCCAATTTGTTGGTGTTTTTTTTCCCCTAAACCCTGAAAACCCTCTAAAGGACAACCAACTCTTATGCTGAAGGAATTCAAGATTAGGGGACAACGAATGGAAGATGGACTTAACATTTTTCTCCCCTACACTATAAGCTCTGTAAGACCTTGGTGGGTATCCCCATATGTAAAGAAGATAAGATTCATATAGATGACAAGGGCTTGTAGGGCTAGTTACACCCCTTGTTCTCATTTAAGTTTAGGTATGAAGTAGGAAACATAAAAGAAAATCTAACCTAAGGAAGTAGGGAAAAGGTTTGTGAATAGAAAGTTTGTTTCTAAGGATGGAGGAGGAAAACTATACAAGACCAACACCTGCCTTGGGCTACAGAGTCATATGTTATGCATTTTATGACGACAACACCAAACATATCTTGGGGGTCTTTTAAATAGATTATCACCTTCTCATAACCCAACCTACACAATCCTTTTATGCAACTCTACTTATAAATCCATCTGAAGACACAACTTATTCACTATCTTCATGCAATCATTTACATTACTCCTTGAATGATAAGCGAACAAATAAATAGTTCAAACAACAAATGTGTTTGAAGAACCTAAAATAACCTTGCTATTAAGATTCAAAAGACATTACATTTCAGAGCTAGAGACAATTGCATACCAATGCATATTCATATATGCCACAGTTACAAGATACAATTTGGAAATGTCAAGTAATAGTGTACAAACATAGATCTTCACCTTTTAGTAATACACCTTTTGTACATAGCATCCACCTTACCAATACACAAAACTCTCCAAGAGAGAACTGACCTCATAACCCTAACAAAAATAACAAAACTTGCCTTTATAGTTGATGCATAACTCAAAAAAACAACTATCCACAAACCTTTACACCACTGGGGTTTACCCACACTTACAAAATATTTGTACAGTTGTAAACTCTAACCAGAAATAAAGAAGGCAGCCACCATCAATGCATCTGACATTTACACCAAGGAACCATGTCAAGGAGCACACAAATAATGAAGAAAACCCCCATCAAATTTGTAGCAAACCATGACAAAGACCAAATCACTAATAGAAGGAAGGACGAAGGAATAGGAGGCATGGGCACCATTCCATCATAATGGAAGTAGGTAGAAACAACATTAAAGAACATTCTCGCCCCTCAAAATAAACATTGGTGGCCTAAAAAGAGTCATTGCAACATTAATAGTGCCATGTGAAAATACGTCAAACATGAGGATGATTAGCCCATCGGGCCCAAAAGGAATGTCTTCCCATGAATAAAATGGTTTATAGGCCTAAAGACAACACTACCATTGGATATCAGGCTTGGACGTTTCATCATGCCTCATACACTTCATACACCAGGTGTTAGAAACAAAATCGGCATCGGGCATGAGGCTTACTGCTTACCGCTAGGCTAAGGCAAAGCGTAGGAGGAAAGGGCGAACACCGAAGTCTGAAAGTTCATCAGAGAGCAGGGGTCAGTCTTATAGTTTATTGCTTATCGCTAAATGGTCAGAGGTGAGATGGGATCGTGAAGCTGGAAAGTTCAAAAAAGGACTTAGATGGATTTCACATAAGAAAGACCTTGGGAGGGAAACCTAAGGCCTTAAGAAGGAAGAAGAATTGCAAGAAGAAGGCAGGAGGAAGAAAGATATTTTTAGGTGTCAGGCGTCAGGAGGACACCTTATGCCTTATTGCTTATCGTGAAGTATTATAGAGGTGTCTGGGAGAAAAAAAATTTCTACGCGTTTCTTTGTAGTTTGGTTTCAGGTCTCACAGATTTGAAGGGGTGTTGATAGGGTTGGTATCTTTCTTTAGTAGAAGTTGTTTGAGGTTTGGTGCTTCAAAAGTTAGTTTTCTAAGCTGCAATATATGGCCGAGTTGATCAAGCATATTGGGTGTGTACATTTCTTAGGTGAAAGTTGTTGCGAAGGAGTTTTTTGGATTTCAAGGTGTTTATGTAATATTCTAGATTGTGTTTAGGTGGCATTTATTTTCTATAATTTTTGTTGAATTAGAGGAAGCATGTACTTAAAATTTTAATGGTGCTTACATGGGTAACGACCAACCTCGATATCTACACTAATTGCAATGGATGTTTATTTTTTATAGAATCATTTTGTAGCATGGTGTTATAAATTTGGGTCCCAAATAAGGAATGGTGTGGTCCGCTTTCATTTCTATCCACCACGAAAGTGTTTTGGTGCCGACCTAATTTAAATTTGCATGGTTGATGTGCATAGCTGACCTTGGAGAATGTTTTCAAGGTTGAAGATGATATAAATATGAGTTGAGTTGTTGAGGGATGCGAAGATAGACAAGTAAGATGTGAATGATGCGAAGTACATAGTGTTAGAGTGCAAATTTGAGAAGTGAAATGCGAGCTTTCATGTGTTAGATTGCTTGATGCAGTGAACAAAAGGTACCTACAATTCTTTAGTAATTTTGTGAAGGTGTTGGTGATATTGTGGTGGATTTCCTTGTTGCATTGGGATGGATTTCTTTGTGTAACTTTCTTCTTTATCTTATTTCTATTATGGCAATGAGCCTTTTGAGAAAAATTGATAAAAAGAGGAAACAATGTGTTGCAGTATTGTTATGGGTTGAAGAGTTGTGTTTTGGTGTTGCTCTACATTTCTTCTAGGTTGAAGATCTTCCTGTGGATTTCAGATATGCTGATCAAAAGTGTTTAGAGGTGTTGGATTTAGAATTTGGTATGCTAGATCATTTTGCAAAAGAAGTTGTGTTCACCAATGTGTGAACTGTGTATTACAGAGGTGTCTGGGAGTAATGTTTTTTCTACGTGTTTCTTTGTAGTTTGGTTTTAGGTCTCGTGAATTTGAAGGGGTGTTGATAGGGTTGGTATCTTTCTTCAGTAGAAGTTGTTTAAGGTTTGGTGCTTCAAAAGTTAGTTTTCTAAGTTGCAATATATGGCAGAGTTGATTAAGCGTATTGGGTGTGTACATTTCTCAGGTGAAAGTTGTTGCAAAGGAGCTTGTTGGATTTCAAGGTGTTTATGGAGTATTCTAGATTGTGTTTAGGTGAAATTTATTTTCTGCAAGTTTTTGTTGAATTAGAGGAAGCATGTACTTAAAATTTTAGTGGTGTTTACATGGGTAACGACCAACCTCGATATCTACACTAATTACAATGGATGTTTATTGTTTATAGAAGCGTTTTGTAGCATGATGTTATAGATTTGGGTCCCAAATAAGGAATGGTGTGGTCCACTTTCACTTCTATCCACCACGAAAAATGTTTTAGTGCTGACCTAATTTAAATTTGCATGGTTGATGTGCATAGTTGAACTTGGAGAATGTTTTCAAGGTTGAAGATGATGTAAATATGAGTTGAGTTGTTGAGGGATGCAAAGATAGACATGTAAGATGTGAATGATGCGAAGTGTAGAGTGTTAGAGTGCAAATTTGAGAAGTGCAATGTGATCTTTCATGTGTTAGATTGCTTGATGCAGTGAGAAAAAGGTATCTACAATTCTTTAGTAATTTTACGAAGGTGTTGGTGATATTGTGGTGGATTTCCTTGTTGCATTGAGATGAATTTCTTTGTGTAACTTTCTTTTTTATCTTCTTTCTATTCTTGTAGTGAGCCTTTCTTTTTTTGGGAAATAAGCCCTTCGATAGTGAGCCCTATTGTATTTGGTGTTGATATTACTTTATATTGTGAGATAATCCTCACTGTTGTTTTTCTCATCTTGGGTTTTCTATGTGAATCTGGTGTTCTCTTGTGCATGGTGTTGATTTATTTCAGTTCTGTTAGTTGCCTTTCATGCTAAATCATCATAATAGATTAAGGGTTAATTAAGTTAATGTGGATCTGAATGTGTATGAGGGTTTTGAAGGTTTAAGGTACAATTGATTCACCCCCCTCTCAATTGTCTTGTGCATTCAACAAAGAAAGGGAAAAGAAGGAGATTAAGAGTGATAGAGGAAGGATGAGAGGAAGAAGACAAGCGAAAGCTTAAAACACCAAAATTTCCATACTTAGCCAATTTTAGGATTTTGCAAAATGAGGCATTTATTGTAGGGGGTGGCACAAGCAAAAGAAGGTGCCACCAGGACCTAGTATCTTAAGCTTAAGCAATAAATTTCCTAAGTAAGCTTCTATAAAAAATTGAGTCATCAAATTTTTCTATACATGATTTTGAAAGGTGTGAAGTTAAGTTGCACAACTATTGGGCCCTCTCCCATAATGTAGTTCTTTTGGCACAATCATCAACCTTAATCTTGAATTAGATCTAATGCTGAAATATTTTTCCTTCCTAGATGAGATCAATGGTATGATTGAGTCCTCGGGATTGGATTGCATGTACAATCTAGTCCACTAGATTCTAAACTCAAAAATTTTAATTCCAAAGTTAAAAAATTTAGAATATGACTTCTACCCATTAACTTGGGCACCAAAAAAAATTGGAGTCTAAGGTTATGTATTTAAGGACATCATTGTATGACACTTAAATTATCAACTATTAGCATCTTTTATTTACAAATTCAATCATACACACCTCAATTTTAGTGATATCAATCTCAATTACATCAAGCATAGTTACACAAAGTTTTAAAAACATCTTAAATTTCCTTTGAAGACCTAGTTGTGAGCAACAATGAATGACATCAAAGTGACTTTCACATGAAGAACCTTCATTCACAAGTCTTTTATGAAAGGTATATTTCATAGATCATTTTAAACATAGAACATTTGAAAAAAATAACTATTATTCAAAACACCTTCATACAAAATTCATAATGACATCACCTTTGAATGAAGATCTTTTATTGGAAAGTATGTATTCATTAAAATGTATTTTATGATTTTGAAAAAGTTGGAATCATTTTTTTCTTTGTTCTATAACTAAAAAACATAGTTGTGAGAGCACTATATTTTTAGACAAAGATACATACCTATGTGAACCATTTATACAAGTACATGTAAGGTTGAATATAGAATTAGACAAAACATGTGTGCATAAATGAATTGAAAAATAACTCAAAAACATATGGGAGTGAGATGAATTTGCCAATGGATTTTTCGATGGAAGCAACACAGGAAGAATCCTAAAATTATTGAAGGATATTTGGGGGATGCACTGAAATTGGAACAAAAAGGAATAAATTTCATGAGAGACTTGAAATTTGGGTGCCATGGTTTAATGCACAAAGGAGCTTTGTCCCACGACCATAGCCTTTCTGAAGCAACAAGTCCCTATCTTCTAGAAAGAACACTTGCACGAGGATAGATAATAATTTCATCATCTAATAGGGATTACTAGTGTTTTCTTAGTTGTTCCTTTAAATTTACTAGACTTGCCCAATGATCATACAAATGACAAATCAAAGTATGGTCTCGGTTATACTTTTTTTTGTTGCTAACACCTCATCTTCAAACTCTACAACTATGTAAGTGTAATGTCCTAGCCAAAATACTTAATCAAATCTTATTTTTAATCCACATTCTTCTGCAAATCTTTGTTTCTCTATCCCAACACTCACAGAAAAACAACCTTTGGGAATGATATCTTGCTTACTTTCATTGCTCAGCAACTCATATCTGTTGTTTCCTGCGTCCATTGTAAGAGGTCTTTTAATTTGGTCAAAATCAAAGCGATATTGATTGTAACACCACAAAGATTTCCTCCGTTCAACCAGGAAAGCTGAGGAAAAGCTGATCAACCTACCTACCCATTAGTTAATACTTTTCCAAGTTGGGTGGGCTTTGCGACCTTGGAATAGAATATAATAGATGATTTTTAACATTCACCAATGGTAAGGTGATAGTAAAATATTTTATATTTTATCTTATTTTGTGTAGATTTTTCAATTTGATATAGAGGAAAGGACAACTATATTATAATAGTCGAGACAATGTAAAAGATTCAATGTTGATTGTTATTATAATTGAACATAATAGTGATCTTTAAAAGTAATAAATAATGTAATGCCATCTGAATATAGTAATAAAGTATGAATTAACATGGAATTAGAGGTTTAATATTTTAAGGTTTTTAATGACACATTAATAAAATCATGTTTATGTGACATCATATTTGATGATGTGGATCTAATAAGTTAATTTTAAGGAGTGAATTTGTCAAGTAAGTTGTTATAAAAAATTGACTAATTGAAGATTGTTAGATATGATTTTGAGAGGTGTAAAGTTACAATACACAACTACTGGGTCCTTTCCCCTAGTTGGCTTCTTTTGGCACAATCATTGACCTCAATCTTGAACTAGATTCAATGCTCAAATATTTCTCCTTCTTAGATTAGGTTATGGGTATGATTTAGTTATATGAATTGGATTGTAGCATAGATTAGTCAAATAGCTAGAGCACTACATTGCTTTGGAATTGTAAACATTTAGTTGCAAGCTCCAAATTTAGTGTAGGGAGCATTTCGTTCATTTAGTTAAATTATTGTATTGTTGGATATCATTTAAAAATGAACAAGTTAGTTCATTTTGCAATAAAGCATTTAGAAAATAACAACATAGTCATTCTTTTCTTGAACTATTACAACACAAAAACCAAAAACAATCAAAATTGCATGTAGACACTCAAAATCTAGAGAAAATCAAAACAAAATCATAGTTTATGTTGGTGTAGGTTTTTATTTTCCTAGTGGGTTAATTTATTTTCCCTTAGTCCTAGGTTTTTCCTACACTTAATTAAGCTTGCTTAGGATAATAAAGTGAGTTCATTATTTAATAACTAGGAGATAAGTGATGAGGTGTCCCCTTCTTTAAAGGGTGGAACCATTTTCAACTTTTGGTGGCATCATCCACTTTTGGTGGTTAATCTCCACTTTTTATGGTTTATTCCTGTTGATTGGATTTTCCACCTACCTCATCTCTTAAGTTCTATATAAACTGACTACCTAGCTTGTATTTTTCATCCATTCAAGCATCTTGTTTACATTTTTTTTAGATTTGAAGCTCTTAATGCAATATTATTATATTGACATTGCATAATCTCTTGGATTTCATGTGTGCATTCTTTATGCCTTTTCAGTTTATGTAGATTTTATTTTCTCTTATAAAGTTCTTGGGTTATTCAATCTATTTCAAATTTCTAACATGGTATCAAAGCTTTTGTTTTGAGAAATCTAAGTTCTTAGATTCTTGATTGAGAGATTGAGTTTCTTGTAAAAATCTTGTAAATTCTCGTATGCTTTTCTCTTGCATTCTTAAATGATCTCGAGAATTAGAAAGGATTTGCAAAGATTTAATTACCTCTTTATTTTGCATATGTGTTTTGTGAGATCTAGGTGATTGTAGAATTTTTGGTTATACTGGGAGCATTTTTTACTATTCCAACATGTCTAGAAGGCTCGAGAAAGTTAGATTTGACTTTTGTTTCATCCAAACTAGAGATCTTTTGACATAGTTGCAAGCAGGGGTTTGAAGAAAAACCATTTTTCATTGAAGTTGTTTTTCTTTTTGCTTCAGAAATCCAGCTTCCACTCATTTTTGAGAAAAAATATTTTTAAGTTTTATAGCCAAGGTCAAAATATGAACTGGGTATCTTTTAGATTTCACATATTTTGCATAGATCTAAAAAAAAAATTGTTGTACTAAAATCACCGCGAGCCATTTTTCTCCTGGATGAAGGTTAAAAACAAATCATTTTTCATCTTCTGCTAGTTGAATCAAAAAAAAAATTCTAGGTTTTCTTCTTAGATTCAAAATATTTATAAGATTTTGTTATTATCTGCAATCAGTGAGTAGATTTTTTAGAAATCAAATTAGAAGTAAACTTTTTTTGCTAGAAAACCTATTTCATGTAGGCCAAATTTAGTTAATTTTTCAAAAATTCAAAACTTTGGTTTCAGGCATTGGATTTCAGCAAATAAGATATCATTGGAAAGCTGGAGATGAGCACTTTCCATCCAAAAATGAATTGAGAATATTTTCTGACATTTTATACCACATATTTTAGGATGAAGTTGTCTTGTGCTAATTTCTTGAATAGGCTATAACTTACTTCCTGGTGCTCCAATTTTCAAAAATGAATAGGCGTTGGAAAGGTCTTGAAGAGCACTACATATCCATGAGGCTAATTATTTTTACTCATGTTCATTTTATATCATAATTTATAATTTTGGTTATTTTGAGCCTATTGAGCATTGTATCTTGGAAAAGGCTTTGTAAACGCACTAAATTATAAAGTGCCAACCTTATAATATTTTAGGGGTGATCTTTGATGCTAGTGAAAAGGGTGGGGGTGTTCATGGCGTTCTTGTGTTCACTTTATTTTCCACATTTTCTTTTGTATTTCTTCATAATGGCATCAACAATAGTTCCTGTTCTAATTGTATACACTATTTTGAGTGGAAAAAACAAATGGAAATTCACATAAGAAGACTTGGTTTGCATAGAGTAGTAATGGGACTGGAAACTGAATCGACTGAAGATGAAAAAAAACCTGAGTGGTTTAACAAATGTGATAGAGAATCTGGAGAATTGTGTGTGTTTGTATCTCCTGATTTACTCTTTCATGTTGAATCTTTGAATACTCCAAATGAAAAATGGAAAAATCTAGAATATCTTTTTGGTGAAAAAGATTCTATGAGGGGTCATATGTTGGAGAATGAACTAATCAGTTTCAATCTAGGAAACTTCAACACAATTTAGGATTTTTCACCAAAATGAAATCACTAAAGCTACAACTACAACAATGTGGAATTGATAAGAAAGATCAACATTGGTTCTAAGTATTCTCTCAAAGCTAAGTTTTGAATATTTAGTATTTTTTTCTTCCTTTTATCCTATAAGGATGCACTTGGATCTCAATTCAAGATGCCATCTTTGGATGATTTTGCTAATTCTCTCACACGGGAGTAGGACATGCTAATTTAGATGGGCACTCTTAAGTCTTCTAAGTATCATTCCTTGGCTTCCAACCTTGGCACCAATGAACAAAGAGGATAAAGTAGTAATAAGGATAAGAAACAAAAGAATAGTAAAGAGAAGAAGAATAAGAAATCGACTACTCCAAAAGAAAGAAATGAGACCTCATTTTCAAAAGGTGACAAGCCTAAGAAAGAGAGGGTCAAATGTGCCTATTGTAAGAAACCCGATCATGATAACCACAAATGTTTGAAGAAACAAGTTGATCATTTGAAACACATTCTTGAGAAGAATAATCTTAGTGTTCCTAATTCCATCAAACAAAGTTCAAAAGAGGGTTCTCATAAGGCCAAAGAGAACAAGGGGAAAGGAAAGGGAAAGGCACTTGTAGCAGTTGCTTCTCCACCATCCACATGGGTTCTTGATTTAGGTGCTTCACACCACATGGCTTCAACTAAGGATGAACTTGAATCTATGGAGCCATTTTCTTTTCCTTCCATTTTGATGGGTGATGACACTCCACTTGATGTTTGTGGGAGAGGCTCTGTTGATATGGTGGATGGCACATTTCAAAATTTTCATTGTGTACCCTCATTATCAACTAATCTCCTATCTATCTATCAAATCATAGACACAGGTATATGCAAGAGATTTGATTTTACTCCTGATTCAGTGGTGATTCATGAGATGCAGAATGATTCTACAGTTGCAGTTGGGATAGAAGAGCATCGATCTTGGCTTTATTAGTTCTCTCACTTTGTTCCTAATCCTCCTTCGACTGTTCTACTCAGTCATTCAGATGATGTGAGAAACTTGTGGCATCAACGGTTTGGTCACTTCAATTACGACTACCTGTAGTAGCTCAACAAACAGGACCTAGTTACAAGATTTCATATAGTTCGCTTTTCTAAAGGTGTTTGTCATGGTTGCATTCTTGGCAAGCATCCTGAAGAGAAGTTTGACAAAGGAAAATCTTGGAGAGCCTCACATATTTTGGAGTTGGTACATACTGATTTGGTAGGGCCATTTCCACAACCATCTTTTAGTAGAGCCCAATATGTTTTGACATTCATTGATGATTTCACTAGGTACACTATTGTATACTTTCTCAAATAGAAGTCTAAAGTCTTTGATTCATTCTTGGAGTATAAGGCTTTTGTAGAGAAACAAATTGGAAAATCTATCAAAGTTTTACGTACAAAAAATGGGGGGGTATATGTCAACCAAATATTTGTGTAGTATTGTGCTTCAGAGGGTATTGATTTGCAACATATAGTCCCCTATAGTCCTCAGTAGAATTGAATTGCAGAACAAAATAATTAGTCCTTGAAAGAGATGGCTAATTGTATGATTCACTCCAAGTCTTTGGCACCACCTTTCTAGGTAGAAGCCATTAACTATGTGTGTTATATCTAGAACCTTTTTCCCCACAAAGTTGTGAAGGGAGTCACTCCTTTTCAAGCTTGGGCTGATCAGAAATTGTTAGTTAAGCACTTTCAAGTGTTTGGCTCTAATGCATGGGATCACATTCCAGTAGAGAAACACAAGGCTATGGATCTATAGAGAAAGCATTGCATATTTATTGGTTATCTAGATGATGTCAAAGGCTATAGGCTTCTTCATCCTACCACACATGAGTTGTTCATTGAGAGGAGTGTTAACTTTGAGGAGAGTACTTCCAGTCCTTCTCTCAACACTTCTCCTACCACCATCAACTTGGAGTCCTTGTATCATGATGATAGTTCTTTAGAGGTTCATAATACCTCAGATCATGATGAGGATTCTTCTTCCTCCACTTTGGATGATGATAGTGATCATGATGATGCACACAATTCATCTTCTGAGGATGATGAATCTCCTCTAGATTCTACTCCTCTAGTTGTAGGGGCTCTTTGGGTTGGTCAGACTTTGCAGTCAGTAGATGATTGGGTAGGGTATCCATCAGATCATAGGAGAACAAGATCATAGTTTTAGGATGATCCACATGCCTTCCTTGCTTCAGCTTCTGATCCACAGAATTTTCTGGAAGCTTCTAGTGTCCTTGAGTGGGATGCAACCATGCAGGAAGAGTTCAGTTCCTTGGAGAGGAACCACACCTGGGATCTTATCCCACTTCGTAAGGGAAGAAAACTTGTTCAATGCAGGTGAGTCTATTGAACAAAATATGTAGCAGATGGGTCAGTTGAAAAGCATAAGGCTCATTTGGTTTCCAAAGGATTCTCCCAAGTTCAAGGGATTGACTACTTTGAGACTTTTGCACCAGTTTCCAAAATGAATTCCATTCGACTTGTTCATTCCATGGCTACAACACATAGATGGTATATTCATCAGATGGATGTGAAGAGTTCTTTTCTTCACAGTGATCTTCAGGATGAGATATACATGGAGCAGCCATAGGGGTTTGTTCAGGATTCTTCACTTGTGTGTCATCTTCAGAAGTCTCTCTATGGCCTCAAATAGGCCTCTCGGGCTTGGTACGCCAAGATGGACTCCTTCCTTCTGAAATTGACCAAAATATAGGCATCTCCAAGACCATTGACCAAAATATAGGCATCTCCAATTCATCCACATTGCCAAAGATTTAGTTGTAGGTTTTCATCTATACTCCCTTTGGAAAAAGAACTATGGAGCAAAGGCTTCTGCATACTTATGCACTGCCCAAAGGAATAAAGCACCACATTGGTGGTATCTCCAATTTTTTTCCTGTGCTACACCTATTTGTTCCTTCCCTCTATCCCTATCACGGCCTATATTTGTGATCTCCTCAGCAAAAATTCAATACTCAACTTTGTGGAAGTATTATTTTCTCATGCTTACAAGTTTGTACATACTCCCATAATAGCCCCTTGACCATGATGACATTTGTTTTGGGTTTTTTGGCCAAGGAGGAAAAGACCATGTAAAGGTCGACATAGTTCTTCAAACTTGTGCAATCCTCCAACATGTTTGCTCAAACAATTCTCTTTTGCCTCTATTAAAGTGGGAAATTGATTCATCCCAGAATGAGCATCTGAAATAATAGGTGTCTTTAGTAAGCTACATTTCTTCAGAGAACCTCAAAATGCATGTACTACCATGCCATAAAGTGGAATCAAACATAGTTTATTTCCCACCATTAATTCTTAGAGGAAATTTCATGCAATTTAAGATCATACAAGATCAACTAGTTTCAACAACATGCATTAAATAGATTCAATAAACAAGATCATTAAACATGAAAGATAGAACAAAATACATGAACACAAAGATTTACATGGGGAAAACCCTTTCAGGTGAAAAACCCCACACTCCAAAAGCATAGATCTATTATATTATTCAACAACCAAATACATAGTTACAATACAATTGTAGGCTCTAAGCCTTTACATGGAGATTTACATCTTGTTCCATCTAGAGAAAATATGGTAGCATAACCCCTATGAATTCAATCTCTCCTCTCACAACTCCTCAAGAAGAAAATCATATTTATAGAGCTTACATTGCACAAATTAGAAATTTCTAAATTAATTTCCAAAGTTTGAAGATGCAAAATGGAAAGTGCCAAAACCACTGCACATGCATAATGGTAAGTTTCCAATTGTCACCACATGCCACACTGTAAAATCTACACTTGCCAAAATAACTACACCTCAAAAAGTCACATTCCATGTAAACTCAACACAAATAGAAAATGCCTTTATGCACAACTCCACATGTAAAATCAACTTCCCAACTTGATTCCTCATCCAAATAGAAATTGCAAGTTATAACTTAGAAGCCAATGTGAGAAAATTAGGAACATTCAATATTTAAAAAAAACAATGCTATGGGGAAAATCAAAGGTTGAGACACTTTTTTCCTAACATTATCCCACTTGTCGAACACCTTTGAGGTGTCCATGAAAGTAACAAGATTGAACTTCTAAGATTCAATTGATGAAAACACATCATCACGACCATACATGCAATCACAAGAATATCAAACAATGCTTTCATGCTTCAACCAAGACACCTGCAACAACATCCAAGATTTCCACCATCTCAAGCAACAGTTCTTGCCATCCTCTAAGGAAAGGAACAAGAAATGGTATATATGCACAAGTCCAAATAACACAAGCATTAAATCCAACTGATAGAAAAGGCTACAAGGTACTTCCACTACTCCACTATGCTCACAAGCTATACAAAAGTATCAACGACATCAACTTCAAAGCCTGCAACCCAAACACAATCATGAAGTCATCCTCCAGAGAAAAAAGATAGAACATCAATTAGAACAACAACCATGAAACTAACTACTACCATCCAACTGACCAACCCACATGATTGAAAATAGCACACACAACAAGTGCTAATCCATCCAATCACCCATATCTAGAAGTTAACCACATAAGCAAACTCATGGCACCTACATAGCCAACTCATCAACTGAAAATACAAGCTCCATGTGCTAAATAGTTAAAGAAGACCAAACACATCCAAGAACTCCCACTGCATGGGTAATGTCGAATATGAAAATATCAAAGGTATACCAAGTCTACTAATCACAACACATAGAAATTGTAACCATACGTAGTACCAAGGACCATCCACAAAAATATACAAATCCTTCAACCAACTACTACAAGAAATATATCTCTTAACAATCTTCCATAGCTCTCCCATGTTCTCCATATTTGATAAAAGAAAAAGATAAAAGAACCTCCATTCATAACCCATGTGAGAACACATGACCACAAACTAGTGATCATCATAGATCCACATAGAAATCTCACATCTAAATTCATATGAATCTGGACATATAGGAAGAAGAACCAAACTAAAGAGAAAAATATACAAATCATTAACATGTAGCATGCCTTTCTACATACACATCTAAATGCCAATTGTGTCAAGTAAGATCTCCTTCACAACCCCAATATAAAGCTATAACAACATCCAAACTTGTTCAAACTCAAGAGATCAAACATAACATATGCATCATGTATCCACATGTATGTAAGCTTCTCAAAGAAGATCATAATACTCCATTTCCCATCTCAGGAAATTAGCCCACTACCATCCCTATAATCATTGAAAATGAAAATACAAACCCAAGGAGATAACCATGCTATCCATATCTCACAATGAATCCTCCAGAACCATCTAATAGTAGCTCAAGATCCATGTTTATGAAAGAAAGCATAAAGCACCTAAGAGAAACAATGAGCAATATGTTTCAAGCAATAAGTTTTCAAGTAGACCAAGAGTGGGGAAAGAAAACGCTCCTCCAAGATATGCAATCCATCATGACTCCTCCAGAGTAATCTCCTCATAGGTCTATGTTGAACTCACGTCCAACCAAGATGTAGGCTCCTCGAACTTTCTGCTAAAACAACATCAAGAGTAACCATCTCAACAAAACTTCTCTAATATCAAGATAAATACAACCTTGCCTCATTCTCCATGTATCCATGAGCACCAAAAAATAATTATCTCATGCTAAAATCCAAATGCATCACTGCACTATCATGAAGTTCTCAAGCATATGACCAATGCATCCAAAACACAGAGAATCACCAGACCATTGTCAAAGTTCCAATTATCTAAATTGGGAACTTATCATGACATCATGATATTACCATCCCCCTTAGGAGATCCCATGCTCCAAGTGAACATAATATGGTCTCAAGTGAAAAGTATCATGCCAAATCTCTAATCTAGAATCAAGAGTATATCATGACATAATAGCACCATACTCTAAACCAACATCACTTGTCAAGCACAACCAACACCTCAAACCAAAGACCACAAGGGTCCTACATGGCTTTGAGATTCTACACATCCTCAAATAGTTTTCACATGTAAATGTGAAGAGACCCTTCTGCAACAACAAGATCTAAGATTATACCCTGCATCACTAATGAAGATCATTCACCACATAGTCATGAATACAAAGTTATTGCTAAAGCTCCCACTTACTTGTGACAACTGAGCTCCCCAAGAATCATGACCACCATCTCCCAAATCTAAAAATCATACAGCTCCACACACATACAAGTGTATTATTGATCACATCAAGTGAAACCAAGATCTACAAATCAAGGAAATACACCATGCTATAGGAACCCAACATTGACTATCCAGGTTCTCAGGTATCATCCATCATCTCATCTCAAAGGAACTAAACCAATGCACAAGTGACCATAGACAAGGCCAGCTAACAAGTTTGCATCAACATAGAATCAAACCTCGTGGTTATAGACAGTCCACTTCTGAGTTGTCCCACAAAAAACATGTAGGTAAAGATAGCCCACAACATTGCACAACCCGTAGATCCAATCAATGAAACATGCAAACCCAATATTGCATTTTAAATTGTAAATTTGAGGTCTTGAAGAGAATAACCATGTAGACAACATGACTCAAGCACCAAATCAAACCTAGATTTGATTTGACAATCATGTCCACAATGAGCATCATAGTCAAGGAATCCATCAAGTATCACCACAAAAATGTTGAGTGAATAATAACATACCAACGCTCCCATGCAGAGAAATCATCTCACCTCCTAACATCATGCACAAAGCATGCATGCAAAACTGCAACTATCTCGTCCAGTAACACCCCAAAATCTGGGGTCTAGAAAATAGCTTAATTGCAGCTCCACAAAATCACAAGTTTTTCTTGACCATGTAAAACCTACAAAACCACTATTTTTGAGAAACACCCATGCACATCCACACCCACTTCACATTTGGAAGACTAAAAAGTTTGAAACAAAAACACCATAATGGTTAAACTGGAATAATGGATTATCACAGATGAGCATAACCATAGATTTTTTAGAAAAATATATAAAACCCTCAGGTCCAAGGAACATGAATCTAAGCCATGCAAGTACAAAGAATTCATAAAAGGAAAAAGTAGTTCAGGAACTCCAAGCCCATTTTAGGCCAACTCCACAACCACCAACATGCACATGCATTAGAGGGAAATGGGCTATTGCAGAAGCTTCTAGATTATCCAGTGATCAACTCCATAGCCTACATGTAATCAAGGTAATAAAAGCAGTGCCTTCAAATACCAGGAAAAAACACCCAGAATAAGCACAGTACTCCATAGCTGAAAAATAACCCAAGCTTCTCCATATCACTAGGAAGCCTCTATCACAGACACCCAATATGAAAACTTTGTTGCAACACAACCTGAAAGCATAAAAAATAAACCCCATGCATTAGTATTATTCCATCGTCAACTAGGAGCTTCAAATCACATCATTTCAATATGACCAAGTCCATTTTCTCCGTCTTCACCATCCTTCAAGCTGCATGTTGTCTCCTAAAACTAAAAAATAAAAAAAATCCTTACACTCACCAAAGGATCAATCTTCAGCCAATTCCTTCAGATTTCCTTAAGCTTTCCAGGCTAAGAAATCTTCATAGAAGGAAAACCCAGAACAAGAAACACCAGGAATTCTCACATGCATCAACATGCAAGCACATGTAAGCCACATGAAAGTCTATGCAAGTACATGCAACACCCATGAAAGTACATACAACTCCCAAACCTGCACATGCAAGCAAAATGAAAATCCCAAAAGAAAGTTTTGATACTGTCAATTGAAGGTAAATTGGTTCATCCCAAAACGAGCATTTGAAATTAGTAGGTGCCTTCAGTAAGCTATGTTTCTTTCGAGAACCTCAAAATGCATGTACTACTATTCCATAAATCAAAATCAGACATAGTTTATTTCCCACCATTAATCCGTAGAGGAAAGTTTATGCAATTTAAGATCATTGAAGATCAACCAGTTTCAACAACATGCATTAAACATATTCAATAAACACAATCATTAAACATGAAAGATAGAATAGAAGATAAAAACACAAATATTTACATGGGGAAAAACCTTTCAGGTAAAAGAACCCACACTCCAAAAGCATAGATCCATTAAATTATTTAGCAACCAGATATACAGTTACAATACAATTGCAAGCTCTAAGCCTTCACATGGAGATTTCCATCCTGTTCCATCTGGAGAAAATACGACAGCATAACACCTATGAATTCAGTCTCTTCTCTCACAAATCCTCAAGCAGAAAACCATATTGATAGAGCTTACAATGCAAAAATTAGACATTTCTAAATTGACTTCCAAAGGCTGAAGATGCAATATGGAAAGTGTGAAAACCACTACACACATATAATGGTAAGTTTCCAATTGTCACCACATGCCACACTATAAAATCTTCACTTTCCAAAATAACTACTCCTCAAAAAGTCACATTCCATGTAAACTCAACACCAAAATAGAAAATTCCTTTATGCACAACTCCATCTATAAAATCAACTTTCCAATTTGACTCCTCATCCAAATAGAAATTGCAATTGTAACTCACAAGACAATGTGAGAAAACTAGCAACATTCAATATTTAGAAAAAATAATGCTATGGGAAAAATCAAAGGTTGAGACATCTTCTTTTTCCTAACAGTAAGGCACTCCTGTGAAGGAGTCTTATGTGTTGACACTATCCCATGCGGCCAAGACATAATATGCTTGGTAGTTTCTGCCACACTTCCATCAATTTGTGGTTTGAAATACATTCTTCATCAATGACCGATACTTTTATCTACACCCTCCAACATCTCCACAGACTTGGTCAATCTCCATCCAAGCATACTTGGAGCCAACACATTAATTGTTATCAATTGTTACTAACCTTGGGCTTTCTTTTATATAACTAGAGGTTAGTGAATAGCATTTTATGCTACATTTATTACAATAGTTAATGTTGTTTTTTAGCAATTTAGGTTAACTACAAAGTCACTTCATTGCTTGTAAAGGTGGGGAGTTTTTTTCTTTTTTGCATAACTTACAAATGGGGGTGTAGTTTTTCAAGTGTAAATAGTTGACTAGAATCTAGTTTCATCACTGATGTTTTAGTGTCAAGAAATTTTTGTTGTGTTATTATTTAATATCAATTTTTAACACTCGAAGTCAACATTGTAAGAAAAATTTGATGGGAATAACTTTCACCCTATTTATTGAAATTTTATAATTTTTTTACTTCTATCAAAATTTCACAAAAAATCTTATTTTGCATATGATTTTAAGATTTGGATAGCTGATTTTGTAAAAATCATCATACATTATAAATTGTCAATTTCGCATCCTATCAAGTCACAATATGTAAAATATTGTTTCACATTGTTCTAGGCGGATACAATCAACACTAATAATCATTTTGAGGGACTTAGTCAATCTTGCATTTCACATTGATATTTTGCTTAAAATTAGACCATGTCTAGAAAAATAAAAATAAAAAGTATAAATATTGTAGGAGCAATCAACATGTGGATGAATTTTTTCCTCATGTCTCCCATAAAATTATTGACTTGCTAATGGATCTTTCAAAATATAATCTCACTAAGCCATCTTGTGAGACATAATCATTTGGAGATGGACAATGTAGTTTGATGACTTGGATTGAGATCTCATCTCCCACATCACACATTGCTATATTTGAATCTAGTTTTGACTCATTCATGAGTTCCAAATATTATGTGCATCATGTTATTAATATCGTCATTTGAGATCCACAATATTGGGATGCATATTTACCAGACATCGTATCTTTGTTTGTAGAATCCCACATTGCATATTTGGATGACACCATTGAGGATATTCATATTCTCTTTGATATTAGCTTCGACGAAGTTGCAACACCACTACCATCTTTAGATATTATTCTTGTCTTTGCTACATAAGATTCTATCATGAAAAATTGTACAAACATTCATGATTTGACCTATTCAACTCTATCATCATCAAATTTTCAATAGTATAGGATTCACATCAGTCCATATATTACCATACATCAATGGTCCAGGTGTTCCAAAATCCCATATGGTACTTGATCCATCTTATTAACATCCATCACACATCAACATTGGATTAGAGATCTTTGAGCATAATTTGAAGGCATCATTGGCATCATTTTAGTCTTTGGATCATGTGCATCATTTATAGACATTCATCATACTTCTTTCATATTCCTATCAAGAATGGGAAGTCATCTTGCACACATTTGTGGTGTTGTTTCTCCCCAAGAGGTTAACTTTTGTCCAACATTCATGGATCATATTTAGCGTCCAATTTTGAGCATCTACTAGTACTATAGGCATCATTTTGAGGGGAGGTTGCATGGTTTCTCTTCTCATCTCAATTTCGGGAGGAAACGTTTCCTCACATGAAGCTCATCACTTCATATTTTTTGGGGGGGTTACATGACCTTCTCTCTTTTCTCTCCTATGGGGAATATTCATTGTAACTATGTACTAGAAGTAGTCCTTGGGGGGTCATCATTATGTCTCCATCTATCACTTATCTTCTTCAATTGTACATTTTATTTCATTACATAATTTCTCTTTTAGAGAGGGGTTTTTACTTCTCACTGGATTTTTCTCCTTTACTCCACTTTATGAGATATTTGTATATGAGTACCTAACATGGCCTAGTAGTTGGGACTCATCATTAGTGCATACATTACTCCCTAAGTTTCAATTAAGGGATAATGTTAGCATAAATAGAGTCATTATCATACCTAGTTAGCTAATCACCTTTCTAGGATTGACCTATTCACACCTAGCTTAAGTTTACTTAGGTTTCTTTCTATTTTCTTGCATTTCATATGTTTGAGACATGTTTCCTCATGACTTGATATAACTATTGAAACTTTCTCACACACTTGTCAAGTGAGCTCACAAGTGTACCATCTTTGGAGGGGTTGTCAAAGTTTCACTCCTACCTTCTCACCCCCTCATCCTTGCCTATATAATCAAGTTTTGATCATTGTATTTACACACTCTTCATTGTATATTGATAGACAAACTATTGTGCTCATTTTGTTCACTTGTGGAAGTCTCTTTCAACCTCTCTAATCTTGGAATTTTCCAATATTCCACACCACTCCTCTATTAAAATTGCAATAATGGAGGATGGATAACAATGAATTGCACATGATCCTCGTTGTATCATCATTGAACACAATTTAGAAGAAGGAAAGACAAGTGAATGGAAGGAAAAAAGAGATGTCCATAAAACCTGCTTTGATACTATACTGAAAAAGAGAAATAAAGAGCCATGATGGATCAAAAAAGTCATCCATTCATCTTCCATATATACATAAGTACATTCTATCACTTTATAAAGTATTTCTTCCTTCTAACTACCAAAACCATAACTACCAACTAACACATAACTAATAACTAATATCTAATAAATTAAGATTAACATGTCAATTAATTATTTATTACATAATCTATGTCATTCACTACATAATTTCTAACAAACACATAGAATCATTAGGCCTTAATTATGATCGTACACTTCCCATTGTTATAATAAACCTACTAATAAAATCAACCACTGCTTCATTTACTCCTTTCTTAATGGTTGTGAATTCATGGATGGAAAACTTGGGATCAACCCTATCCCCATCCCACAATATAAAAAATTTCATGAACTCTTCTCGTGTGACAATACTATTGTTTGGTAGGCCTCTATACCACTCTTTTAAACTTTCCTCCAAGGATTTCACAAAGAACTTCATCATCACATCCTTATGTTTAATCTCATATTTATTTTTTATATTAATGGATTTTCTAAGATGTTCCTCTCATGTAACTACATTATTCCATTAAAATTTTGGTATATTTTCCCTTATCTCATTTGGAATCAGATTTGTGTAACCAGGGTACCAAAGAAATCCAACTACTTATATCTTCCAAGCCTCAAATTCTTTCTATGTGGAGGGAATCTTTGATCATTCCTTCTGAATTGAGGCCTTATATTCATATGATTATTATAGGTTGTTGAGCTACTTACTAGTTAGGAATATCTTAATTTTGAATATAAGGGTTCCATTTCATAGATTCATTTTCTAATTTGATTTATTCTTTGGGTATTTTGTGCAAGTTGCATGTCTTACTATAATTCTATCTAAGCTTCAATTTCTTGATGTCTTTTTCTAATATGGTTTATCAAATTAAGCCTCTCATCCACCTACCCTCCACTTCTCTCATTTTAAAACTATGTGGTTATATCATCATTAAGAAAAGGAATTTGTTGTTCCATCTCATGTTTATGTGACCCATTTGGGGGGGTAGTGCATAGGCAATAAATTTTATCTTCCATAGTTTCATTTCTACCATCATGATCATGCACTTGTGCATTATAAGGATCGCCCCTATTTATTATTACAATGATTTCACATCATTCCTTCTTATTTCATATTGAGGTCGATGTATTCTTCTAGGTGTTCTCATCATGTTTTTAGTAGAGTCATTAGAAGGATATTGGTATTGGTATCTTACATAAATAAAGGCATTTCCTCTACTAGACACACCAACTAATTTTGTAACTTCAAAGTGGTATTTTATCTTCTTGCATGATTTGAGGCTTCTTCATGTCCTTGTTGATGTTTATGATACCTTACATTCTTCATATTCAAGTCTTTAGATTTGTCTTATACTTCTAGTTTAGTCTTAAAATAGAGTCACCATTATTCTCTTGGAATATATTTCAACTTTTCTTGTAGTAGCTGCAAATTATAAAATAATAAACAAGAACCTTATTTTGATATAAGTCACAAAATTTTTAAACTTGTAATATGATATTCACTAGCTAAAAACGACTTCAAGTTGTAGGTTCTAGATGATTCTAGAATAATTTTATCTTTTCCTAGCAATGGTGCCATATGTTAGGTCCCCAAAACATAGGTCTAAAATCTTATCATTTAGTCTTACCTTCAAGTTTAGAGTTTCTTTTCAAGAAGGTAACAAAGGGATTTGATGAATAGATTAAGGATGGTTTAAGGTCAATGATGAGAGTGGTTAGTCTCTACTACACTTTGGGCCTAGGCTAAACTTGGGAGGGTATTACCAAAGGTATCATTAATAGTTTTTTACATCAACAATAATGTAACATGACTTTAATAATAAAAAATATACACAAATATACACTTGACCTCTATTATTTGTAACTAGGTCAAGGTTAACTAGTTACATAAGATCTCTTATTAAATTTATTATAACACCTAAGTGTACATGTACTTATAGATAATAGTAGTATTATAATCCAATCAGATGATTTCATTTAATATTTCCTATACATTGGTAAGGTATAGACATACTATCTACACATGATTCTCTAATATTTTAACACTTT
>VDFB02039952.1:0-14661 GCA_007258455.2 Sequoia sempervirens | reverse complement strand
CAACTTGCTCTGATTTGGACGAATTGGCAGATGATTTATAGGTTCTTGACCCTTGTGAATGCAATGGCAGTGTCCTTTTTGGCTGAAAATGCTCTGAAGTGGTGGCTAGCTCCTGGATCTGGTAACCACCTCAGATCTTCAACCCTTTGCAGATTTGGCCTCCGATGTCCAACTGAGAAGAAACAAAAGGAAAATTTGACTATCTCAGACACTCCGGATGCAATGATGAGCTCAGATCTGATGCAACAAGCTCCCAATATGCACTTGCAATATAAGGCCAAAAATGGAACCCTCCAAGAATCTCTCCAAATAACTAACTAAAGGCACTCTAAAAGCTCTGATACCATGTAAGAATTGGCTATGAAGGTAGCCACCCAAGATCTAGAGGCCTAATAGAAAGCACAAAAGAGAGAGATAAATATGACAAGAATAAATTGTATTCTGTCAATAATATGAGATGATAGAATGGTACAATAATTACATAGGAGACCCCTTGGTTATATAGCCAAGGTGAGAACATAGGAGGGCATAAGATTATGACAAGTGTCGTAATCTTATGAAATGTGACAACAAGGAAAAGTTATCACTCCACCTAAAGTGGGAAAGGATAATGTGATAATCTCCACAAAAGGTGGATCACCCACAAAAGGTGGAGAGATGATCACATGATGTGTCCACAAAAGGTGGAAGTGATGAGGTAATGACATGTCAAGTCCACCAAAAGTGGAAAATCTCCAACAACCTCCTATGTGGTCCCTAAGTAAACTTAACCTAAGGTGTAATTATGACCTAGGACAAGGTACAAAAACATTTAATTACACCAACAAAAACATGCTTCTTCCATCTCTAGCACATATCAACCAACAAACACTATGGTTAGCCAAGGAGGATCTCACATTCCTCCTTCAACTATAGCATCCATATCCACCCATACCACTCCTCGAGTTACGACAACCATGCAGTAGGTTAGTCATGTGACTCCTACTTTTGCTATTCCAACTAGCATTCCTTGTTCTTTTATGGCATTGAATGTTCCATCCTCCACCACCTTTAGTCATATTAGTGTCCCCTTCACTTGTCCTAATACTACCAACACTCCATCACCATTCTCTCTTCCACCTCATACCACTTACACTGACCCTCTCATAACAAAACTCTTCCATACTGTTTTTTCCATGCAAGAACAAATATCCACCATAAACCAAAGGAAAAATGCACCACCCACATACTATGTCTATAGTATCCCATTATCTTTGGAAATATTAACATCAATTCCACAAGGAATTAAGATTCCTAGGTTTGAGAAGTACAAAGGTAAAGGAGACCCTACTAATTAGGTCAATGCCTATACTGCCTTATGCAGTGATTTTTCCCTTGATGATAAACTATTAGCTAAACTATTTCCTAGGACTTTTAAGGATATTTCCTTGGAGTGGTTTTCCTCTTTACCCAATCATTCAATTTGATCATTTGATGAGCTTGTTGATTCCTTTATAATTCATTTCTAAGTCCATATGACTCTCAAAAAGACAATGGCTGATTTAATGAGGTGTAAACAAAATCTGGATGAAAAAGTAACTGATTTCATTTCATGCTATTAGTCATTGTATGCTCAAATAGATGTCAAGGTTCCTAATTCACATCTCCAAAACATGTTTATTGAAAACTTACAAACTAACATTCAGGATAAATTTACCATGATGGAATTTCCTTTCTTCATGCATTTATGCACGACCCTTTGTGATTATCACAACTTGGTTACTAGTCATGATGAAAAGTCCACTTCTAGCTGAGTTGAGAAGTCTGAATAGAGCAACCAAAACAACTCACAAAACTTTAGAAAACCAAACAGAGGCTTCTTACATTTCAATTCCCCTTCCCCACAACCAACTCAACCCATTAATACTCAAGTTGAAGTCACTAAAGAAATCATGCCCTTTACCTATGGGGACTTGAAGAGACAATTTACCCCTTTACCTGATACTCTTCATAACACAATGAATCAAATAGTAAAAAAACATATGATAACTTTACCTATAGTCAAACCACTTGATCCTACCAATAATTTACCCTCCACCTTTAAACCAAATTCTTATTGTCATTTTCATCACCAAAATGGACATGACATAGAACAATGCAAGCATCTCAAACACCTAGTGCAAGACCTCATTGATTCTAGTTGTCTATCCATTTCAAATATTAATGTTAAAGGAAATTTGTCTATTGCCCCACCCAACTAGAATTTGCAAAATTTTACCAACCCAATGCCTAAACACAATGTTTCATTTGTCAAAGCTAGTGAACCTTCAAACAATGATGTGATGAATCTCGATACAAATGATCAACATTGTGATATTACGCCAAATGTTACACATATTAATCCTATTGATGAAAAGGTCAGACGGATAGATGTTATCCCTTGTAAGGGAAAAACTAAAAAATATCTTGATATTACTTTTTCTTCTCATGATATACTTACAAACGTTCATGAGGGTTCTCTTTCAATAGCTGACTGCATCTATGATAATCCCACCAATGGGATATTAATAGATCCCACTTGTGGCGAGAATGTGATCACAAAAGAATTTTTGGTATTACATGATCTTTATCAAGATGATTATGATAAACCAACAACATGGATTAAAAAACATCATGGTTTTCTGTTCCCTATGATCAGATTGATCATACTTCCATTATATATAGGACCTAAAACATTGGATGTAACATTCTCTATCATCCCACAGTCGACTCAGTTTTGTCTGTGGCTAGGTCATCCTTGGCTTCACTCGATGAAAGCTATCCCTTCGATCATTCACAAATGTTTGAAGTTTCCAATTGACAATGAGATATTTAATATACACCATACTGGCTTTAATCCATTGTCTTCTAAAGGTAATTTTTCTTTGGAAGCCTTTTGGCATGAACGTATGGAAGCCATCACCCCTTGAAGAGACTTCTTTTTCATTGCCTATCAAAAGTTCAAAGCCAAATGAATAGTCGAATTGTCTCTTTGCTCCCTATCTGGGCTGTCAATTTTTGACACTCCCATCCTAGATGAGACAATGCTTCAACTTGAATCCAAACCTAAACAAACCTTACAACCTTAAGAGAAACCAACAATAAACACTTCACCTTCATCATCTAAATTCCCAAGAGATAATGAAACCAACCCCATCATGCCTCCCTACATTAAACATATTTATAAAGCGAAAGAGAGAGTGATTGACTCACCTCCTTCAGTTCCTTCCATTCCTCCCCCTCAGGAAGAAAGGGATGCTATCATGGATCAACCTGATTTTACTCCTAAACAAATTCAAAATAGAATTAAAAGAAACCAAGGTGCTAGGGAGCGTAGGCATTGCCATTGTCTCCTGTCTCATCAATTACAAACTGAAAACAACAATGAAAATCAACCTTTGCCTTTGACACAAACAATCAATAAAAAACCTCCTCCTCCTGACCTACCACAAGATAGTATAATAAAACCATCACAACAAAATAGTTCAATACAACAACCACACCTCTTGATCCACCCTTTATTTGAAATTACCCTTTGTCCTCTCATTGTGATCAACTTAGATGACGATGAAGAAACAAAAAAAATTGATGACAAGATACATGATGAATTAAATACACTTTTTTCCTTGTCTATGAGCTTCACTGAGATATCTCCTATCCCAAGTGATGAGCCGGGTACTCCCCCTAGTTTAGCACTTGCAATTGTCCCCTTGGACAATCAACTACCTTCATAATACATAACATAATTGGGAGGCAAATGACTTGTTAGATAGTTGACTTGCATTTTCCCTACCAACCTTTTACATTTTCCTTTTTGTCCTTTCTTTTATCTTTCTTTTATTTGGTTGGATTTTAAGTGCGTATCATGTTCCCTCGTAATTTGATGTTTGGTGTTCTCTCTCTTTGTCCAATTCCTTGATTTGTATCTCCATTCCTCTATATGTTGTACATTGCTTTTGCTTTTCACCTTGTTTTATGTTTTCCTTTCGGGGATGATGCAAAGCATTGAGACACCCCGTCTCTTCCATGTTGACCCAAAAGGCCCCTTTTCCTCTTACTTTGTCTTTTCTTGTGTTTTTATTTTGGGGATGATGCAAGGAATTGAGATCGAAATGTCTCCTTTATGTTGACCTAAAAGATTTTTCCTTTTCTTTTGCATTTTTATTTTCTTTTTGCTTGTGTTTTCCTTTTGGGGATGATGCAAAGTGTTGAGACTACAATGTATCTTCCATGTTAACCCAAAATGGATTTTATTTTCCTTTTGATTTAACTTTCTTTGTGTCACTCTTCTAGTTCTATGTGTATTTGGGGAATGATGACATTTCTGAGCTCTTTAATAAACATATTGCAACAACAAGCATACTGATCCATAGATCCATTATGTATTTGGTGTGTTACTTTTTGGGGGAAATCCCTCTTTCTTTTATTCCTTTGCATGACGCAAATCAACTCAGAAATGTATGAGTTTGCATAAGGGCTTTCCAAGTTGGCTCTCATGTTTTGTTTCTTTTTTCATTTTGCATTTGCTACTTTAAAGTAATTTCTCACAGAATGATGTGTAACAATTCCTTAAAAGTGGGGGCATACATTGGAATGATTCATTTTTCATTTTTCTTGGTTCTTAGTGTAGCCTTCTTGTTCCATACAATGTGTTTGTCACTTTGTCGATGACATTGGGTATGATGTCCTTCATAAATGTGATCTATCTTAACATATTACTGGTGTAGGAGCACCTAGGTCATGAAATGCCTTCAAAAGGCTAATATGTCAAATTTGTAATGTTCAAGTCAGAATCATGTGTCAAATCCATGTAAAAATTAACTCTAATGTATTCAAGTCATGTAAATGGGTCTAAAGTGGTCAAAGTTGGAAAAAAGGAGTAAAACTTGCATTATTGCCATATTGTCACAAATTGTTAAGTTGACAAAAAGTAAGATTAAGAGTAAAAGGTGGTTTCAACCGATGGAGGAGTTAGAAAGTCAATTATGGAAGATGAAACATATTTAAAATCCATTTATGGCAAGGAGACTTGAAACACTTGTATTCTTGTAATAGAATTTTGAATAATAAACCCTAATTTCTATGTGAACAACATTATTTCCATCATTTCTTCCTTGCATTGCTAAATTAAGGATACCAAAAATCTATTCCCTATGTAATATCCTTTTAGGAAGATTTGGTTATCATTTTCAAGGGTTAGAAGGTTATTCCTTTAAGAAACAAAAGAAAAAAAGAGACAACTTATGTGCCTCGGGTAGAGTTGCTCTTATAGTAGTTTTGCGAGTCTCTTGAAGCACCAATGGCCATTCCACTAATGTAGGTTATATGGTCGATGGAATGGATCATTTTTTCTTTTTCTTTTTAAATGTAGGTATGTGTGTGTTTGTAGGGGTAAATTATAGAAATAAGGAGCTGGGATGTTGCTACATAGGCAAAATTCTAAGTTTTTCCATTCAAAATGGTGGTTTCAAGTATATTTTTGAAGAAACAACATGTACAAGGGTTTAGAGATGACTTCAAAAGTATTTGCAGATGTATTAAGACATGATTCAACTATTGGCTAGAGTATTGGAGGTTCTTAAGTGAGTTTTCAAGAAACTTTCCATGTTTCTTGTATTTTCACCCTATAAAACAAGGGTTTGGTAAACTAGTGCATTTATAAGTTTCTTTGCTCTTAAAATTGTTGAAATCGTGAGTTTTATGTCATGTTTAAAGACTACCTAAGGTTGGTTAGTGATTTGGAGAATATTAAAAGGGGTCTCATTTGTAAAAAGGGCCTATTCTAGTAGCCTTTTGACAATGTACAGTCTGGAATCTGATAGTTTCTTCAATGTAAGCTATGGTAAGCTTTTGATATGTTGTTGTGGACAATAAGAGGTCTCTGAATGTGGTTTTGGACCTTGGAAATTGCATTTGATTTGTAGGATTTACCCAATCTAGGGTAAGGAGTTCTAATTTCCATGTAATGCTTTGATTTCATTGAAAAGGGAAACCATATGAATAGTGAAAAGAATGATTATAAATGCTTGAAACTTGTTCTATTGAAGGTGCTATGGTTGTATTTATGCTTGAATGAGATTGTGAAGGTAGTGTATATTGTTTTGATGATTTGGGAATGGTGAATCTAATAGGCATGAATGATGAATTGACTGGAAAAGGGACAGTAAGTTTGAAATGGACTGAGTTGTGTTGTAGATGATTGATTGTTTCTTTCAAAACATGATGAAACTTATGTATTGAAGGTCTAATAATTGGTTATAGTAAGAAGGTATGGATGGTTGTTAATATTCCTTGGTGATTTGGTATAGGTGTTTGATTTTTTTCCTTTAAGGGATACAATTGTAATGCAGATTGATATGATGTACAGTAAAGGATGTGAATGGTTCTCTAATCAGGTTTTGATGTTGTAACAGTTACTTCAATGTTGTTTTGAGTTATGGTACATGTGTGTAGAACTGGCATGGTGAGTGGCTTATTGATATCCTTAAGAATTTGATGAATTTTGTTCAGATGGTAGATGAGTTTTGGGTTGGTTTTTGATGAAAGTTAAGTGAAATGTTGAAGTTTTATTTGATCTTCTCCTGATTCTATTTGGGATTAAAATCCCCTAAAGAAAGAGTGTTTGGTATGATGCTTTGCATCAAATTGGTATTAGAGTCTGAAGATGCTCTGGGAAGGTTGTTTGTGGTTAAGTTTTTGATGACAATACGTTGAAATTGCTGGTTGGTTGCAGGTGCTTATCCATCTAAGCTACATTGAGAAAGTCCAAGAGACTAGGGAGAGTAAGCAAAGACACCTAGGTGAGGCAAGGAAAGTTGTGTTGTAGTTAGAACCTGATGGATTCATATTTGAAGAAGAACTAAAGAGTTGCAGCCTTGTTGAAGGATACTCCATTGATTGGTGTTGATGAAAAGTTGAGAAGACGAAAGGTGATTAAGAAGGTCAAGAAGAGTATGCAAGGAAAGTCCTATGCCCTTGGTTGAAAGTGTGCAAGGAAAGTCCTGTGTCCTTGGTTGAACAAAGAGTTGGTGGAGAGATGAAAAGGAAAGTCCTATTTCCTCTTGAAAGAGAAAATAGTTTTTGAACCTGATGCTAGAGAGTTAAAAAGAGGCCGAGATGAAGATAAAGATGAAGAAAAGAAAGATGACAAGACAAAGAAAAGATAAAATGAAGACAAAGACAAAGACAAGGCAAAGGAAAATGAAGATTCAAGAAGAGAGAGTCTAGAAGATGAAGAGGAAAAATTAAAATGAAATTGATTTTGTTTTGTAGGTACAAGTGAAGATGATCCAATGTGTTTCCAAGGGACTTGGAAAGCTTTGTTTGTTGGTTGTATGGTACAGGAGCACCTAGGTCATGAAATGCCTTCAAAAGGTTAATATGTCAAATTTGTAATGTTCAAGTCAAAGTCATGTGTCAAATCTATGTAAAAAATAATTCTAATGTATTCAAGTCATGTAAATGGGTCTAAAGTGGTCAAAGTGGGAAAAAATGAGTAAAACTTGCATTATTGCCATATTGTCACAAATTTTTATGTTGACAAAAAGAAAGATTAAGAGTAAAAGGTGGTTTCAACCGATGTAGGAGTTATAAATTCAGTTATGGAAGAGGAAATATCTTTAAAATCCATATATGGTGAGGAGAAGAAACACTTTTGTATTCTTGTAACAAAATTTTGAATAAAAAGCCCTATTTTCTGTGTGAACAACATTCTTTCCATCATTTCTTCCTTGCATTGCTAAATTAAGGATACCAAAATCTATTCCTTGTGTAATATACTTTCAGGAAGAGTTGGTTATCATTTTCAAGGGTTAGAAGGTTATTCCTTTAAGAAACAAGAGAAAAAAAGAGACAACTTTTGTGCCTCAGGTAGAGTTCTTCTTATAGTATTTTTGAGAGTCTCTTGAAGCACCAATGGCCATTCCACTGATGTAGGTTAGATGGTCAGTGGAATGGATCATTTTTTATTTATTTTTCAATGTAGGTATGTGTGTGTTTGTAGGGATAAATATCAACAAGGAGTTGGGATGTTGTTACATGGGCAAAATTCTAAGTTTTTCCATTCAAAATGGTGGTTTCAAGTAGAGTTTTTAAGAAACAACATGTATAGGGGTTTAGAGATGACTTCAAAATCCTTTTCAGATGTATTAAGGCATGATTCAACTATTTTCCAGAGTATTGGAGGTCTGTAAGTGAGTTTTTCTAGAAACCCTCCCTGTTTCTTATATTTTCACCCTATAAAACAAGGGATAAGTAAATCAATGCATTTATAAGTTTCTCTGCTCCTAAAATTGTTGAAATCATGAGTTTTATGTCATGTTTAAATACTTTCTGAGGTTTTTTAGTAATTTGGAGAAGATTAAAAGGGGTCTCCTTTGTAAAAAAGGCCTATTCTAGTAGCCTTTTGACAACGTATAGTTTGAAATTTGATAGTTTCTTCAATGTAAGTAATGGTAAGCTTTTGATATGTTATTGTGGATAGTAAGAGGTATTTGAATGTGTCTTTGGGCCCTAGGACTTGCATTTGATTTGTGGGATTTACCCAATTGAGGGTATGGAGTTCTAATTTTCATGTAATGCTTTAATTTCATTGAAAAGGGAAACTGGATGAATAGTGAAAATAATGATTATAAATGGTTGAAACTTGTTCTATTGAAGGTGTTATAGTTGTATTTATTCTTGAATGAGATTGTGAAGGTAGTGTATTTTTTTTTGATGATTTTGGAATGGTGAATCTAATAGGTATGAATGATGACTTGATTGCAAAAGGGACAATAAGTTTGAAATGGATTGAGTTGTGTAGAAGATGATTGATTGTTTCTTTCAAAGCATGATGAACCTTATGTCTTGAAGGTTTGATAATTGGTTATAGTAAGAATGTATGGATGGTTTTTAATATGCCTTGGTGATTTGGTATAGGTGTTTGATTATTTTTCCTTGAAGGGATACAATTGCAATGCAGGTTGATATGATGTAAAGTAGAGGATGTGAATGGTTCTCTAATCAAGTTTTGATGTTATAATAGTCACTTCTATTGTGTTTTGAGTTATGGTATAGGTGTGTAGAACTGGTATGGTGAGTGTCTTGTTGATATCATTAAGAATTTGATGAATTTTTTTGAGATGGTAGATGAGTTTTGGGTTGGTTTTTGATGAAAGTTAAGTGAAATGTTGAAGTTTATATATTTGATCTTCTCTTGATTCTGTTTGGGATTGAAATCCCTTGAAGAAAGAGTGTTTGGTATGATACTCTACATCAATTACATTCCTCTTGGTGGCCTGATGTGATGCACTACATACCCTAAGTTGAGAATATTCTATTCTTTGATTGGTCCTCTCTTGGGGACATTAGACACAATGTTCCCTAAGTGATAGACCTGAAATGAACTAAACGAGAATCCTTTGAACATCTTTTGCATTTTACCTTTCTACATTTTTCATTTTGCATTT
The DNA here is from genome assembly GCA_007258455.2 of Sequoia sempervirens. Classification (NCBI taxonomy): domain Eukaryota; kingdom Viridiplantae; phylum Streptophyta; class Pinopsida; order Cupressales; family Cupressaceae; genus Sequoia; species Sequoia sempervirens. Next base: position 5,194 of record VDFB02039952.1, on the reverse strand, counting down.
ATATGAACACCTTGCATAATATATCTTGCATGCCTGTAGTGCCATCCTACTTGTTTATGGGTACTAAGGATATAAAGCTTTGCTTGTCTCATGAAGCACAAATCGACATTTCCTTTTGTGGCACTTTATTAAAGTTATCAGAAGGTATAAATTTTATATGGTTAAGCGTGAAGCCCATCTCGAGGCACAACTTTCCCCATATCCACCCGTGTGTTTGTGAGTACATACTGTAGAACCCCTGATCCCAACCCCTGCAAAAAACCATAAACAAACACATTAGAAGATCATATAGAAGTAAGAACAAGGATTCCCCATGAAATCCATTAACAAAACTCAAAATAGGAATTAAAAAAAAGAATATAATGAAAGAACAAGAAAGTAGATTAAATCCTATTGAAAGTAATGCAAACTCTTAATCCCATGGGGGAATTGGTGCCAATTTGATGTGAAAATTGGCCCTTTCTCAACTCCAATGATGTGAGGAAGATGATTGATGAAAGATGCATGCTTGTGGTGATGACTTCAATGGAGCTCCATGTTGAAATATACAAAAAACCTAGCTATGCTTGGATGAAATTGATGATATATTGCTATGGATTGAGAATGGTAAGTTTACTCAATTTGTGGATGCTAAAATGAGGAATGAAGCCTCTTATTTATAGAATGAGAAGTTGGAGAAATGCCCAAATTGAAGCAATGTGGGACTAACATTCAACCAATGGCAAGGTGCCACTTGTCAAAAGATGGATGGATGAAGGATGTGCACATTTTGATGAATGTGCCCATAAATGCAATATTTGAATTTTGAAAATGTTGAAATGGAATGTAAGAGGGAAAAAATAATGCCTTAAATACCACTTGACTCAATGCACAAGGACATGTAAGATGAAATAAATTCCTTGTTGGAAGGGACAAGTCAACTTGGATTTTGAATTCAATTTGAGGGAATATTCTCTATTTATGCCATGTTGAGAGAAAATAGAGATTTAATAAATGAATTAAATCTATTTTCATGTGCAAGTGGAAAAAGATAGAGGATTTGATGGATTAAAACCAATATTAATTAGGATTTGATGAATTTAAAGGAGATTAGCTGATTTGAAGATTTGATTCAGATTTTGAGAGGAATAATGATTTTAGACTTAATTAAATAAGATTTGATTTATTTTATTAAAGCGAATGGTGTTAGATTTAAATAAAGTAAAGAATAATTTATTTAATTTAAATAAGACGAATTTAGATATTAATTAAATAAAATGAATTATTTAATTAAAAGAGGGACTATAGGATTAATTAAACAAAGTGATTCATTTAATTAATAGGAGATGATGAATTAATTAGATAAAAAATGATTTATTTAATTAAGAGATGAAATGTGATTAATTTAATTAAATAGAGATTATTTAATTAAATGACTAGTAGAGAGATGATTTAGGATGAACTTGGTGTTAGTAAAATTAGGATCAGGTGTGCAGCGTTAATCAGTACATTTTCTATGTCTAGATTTTTCCCTTCTTTGAAGCAGTGCACTCATTGCATTGTTTCAAAGAATAAAATGTCTTGATTAAAATTTAAAAATTCTTTTTTTTTTTGGATGCCCCATTGCTGCCCTAGCGAATGAAGAATTACACCGGTATATTTCCCCCTTGAGAGATCAGGCGAAGAGGTTTGATTTGAGGGTCAATCTCTTGACAAAGAGGTTCAAGATTAGTTCAGCTTGAATGCTTGATATAGATAGATATGATGATGTAGACAATCATCAGTCATGGGTTACCCCATGTCTACTTTGATATATTGCACACTTGTGATCTTGTTTTTGTACCATGACAGTTACATTATTGATGATATATATGAGATTATTATGATGTTTATATGTAATGGATTATATGCATGCACATGATATGATATGATGATGCTTTTATGATTATGTAGTGGATGATAAATGTATGGATTATGAGATGCTTAGAATAACCAATCTATATTATGCAATGATGAAATGCAATGCATTTGAGATGATCAATGTTTCTTCTATGATATGATATGATATGCAAATGGTTTGTGGATGTAGGATGGATGCATTAGCAATGATTTATGATTAACTATCATGTTACCATGTTAGCATGAAAGGAAGTAAGAAGAAAAGATAGCATGAGATTCCAACAAGATATGAGATGATGATGATGATGATTACTTGCCGACGAGTTGGGATTTTCAAAGGGCCAATTACCTTATGTTTGATAACACACATAAGCACAATGCATCAAGGTATAAAAAATAGGATGGCATTGCACCTAGTGTGATGGAATTTGACTCGACAAATAGATAGGAGTATTCTTGTTCACACTTGACATACATAAAATTTTCTAGGATGCACCTATCAAAGCAAGTATTCACCAAGTTATATTACAAAAACATCCAACAAGCACAACAGACAAAAGATAATGATCGATGCCCCATGACTTTCTCTCTAAGTCATTTTGATAAGACATCATTGAGAGGTCATTAGAGTGAGCACAATAAGATAAATAAAAAAGAAAAGATCAAGTACACAAACAAGTCAATGTTCTTCATACCGCTAGCCAAGGGGATGTGTTTTGTTTAGGATAAGTATCCAAAGTGATATCCAAAATGATTCCCATTGTTGGAATTATATATCCTAGGACATGCATTGTATAGGATGATGATGGGTTCATAATTTGTTTGATAGGATTTTGATATAAAGTTGATTGACATGCTTGAAAATGATCAAGATTTTGATTTGCATTTAAAAGTTTGAAGTTTTCTTTTGATTTACATTTGAAGCTTTATTTTGTTGGTTGTTGTACTTGTTTCTATTTTTTTTGCCAAAGGGTGAGTGTGATGATTGATTTATTATGAATGATTGATTATTGTGGGTGAAAGTAAGATGGGATGGATGGTTTTGTATTTTTTGGAATATTTCAATGTTTTTGGTATTTTGAAAATGTTTTGAGGATATTTTTTGTATTTTCAAGATTTAAAAAATGTTTTGATTTTTGATTTTTTGAATGTTTTGGGGTTTTCTGAGATTTTATCAATGTTTTTAATTTTGTCTCGAGGGTTGATCAAAGATTAGCCTTTCCTACGATAAGCTCAAAGAAAACATAGTTTGGATGACCAAGTTTTTTATTTGTTTTAGGATTTTGTTTGCATGATTTTGACAATTTGGATATGGATGTGTGTGATGATATCAATGCTTTGTTTTGGGATTTTTGGAAAACCAAGCTAAGGTTGATAGATCAGATTGATGGATTGATGATGATAACATTGTTGAGGATACACAAAAATGCAAGGATCGTGTTAAGGAACATGAGGATTTAAGATGGATATCCCAAGATGATGTAGGATTGATGATGATAACATTGTCGAGGATAAACAACAATGCAAGGATAGTGTTAAGAAACACAAGGATTAGGATGGATATCCCAAGATGATGATGGATTTATTGGATTTGATTTGATCAATATTGATGAAGCTTGGTTTGGAAAAAAAATTGTTTTAGATGATTTGATGTGACGTTGAAGCATGCATTAGATGTGACTGATAGTGATTGTTTCGATTGATGTTCAATGAAAGATGAATATTGATAAGGAATGTCTTCTCATCAAAATATACCATGGGCTAGTGATTTGGATTTTGGCTTACAAATGCTTTGACCAATTTTATTTTACATTTTCCAATGTTCAGATCACCACATAAGTGGGAGGATATAGATCAATATTTATTCCCAAAGCAAGATGTAAAAATCCACCTCCTAGTGTCTAGCAATGTATGGAATATTATGGATGGATGCTTGGATAGGTGTATGGATGGATGGATATGGTAAACATGCAAAGGATGCCAAGGATTATCTTGCGATAAGATAAGGTGTTTGAATAAAGCATGCTCATTTGGATAATATTTCATGCCTCAGATAATGCTGGGTAGGATAGGATCAATGAAAATGACCCATGTCAAGATGTTTACCATAAGCAAGTGTAAAGTGTGCACCAAACTTTTTCAAGATCAAGATAATTTGGAAGATGGATGTAGATGGATGAAAATGGATTGGATAAATGGTTCATGGATGAATGAATTTATTATGGATATGATGGATGGAATGTTAGATTTATTATGGATGGGATGAGATGCTTCCCACTGAACTTGCACATATAGATATTCTATTCTACACATGATGCCTATTTTCTAGGTTTTCATCATGGTACTTTCCCAAAGCACCATCATAGTGGTTTTCACTAGAGGATGATTTTTTTCTTTAATGTTTTCAATCATTTTTCTTTTTTTTTTTTGGATTTTTATATTTTTGAAATATTTTAAGTTCATGTTGAATCACCTTGTGGTGTTGATGTAGATGCCCCTATCATAATGTGTCATCGATATCTTGCTTGAAGAAGCTACTTTGCCAAGATACGTGCACTTGAATGCAACTTTTGAGATTCCTAATCTACTTTGTTGATCAAGAAGTTAACTCTATGTTGGTGTGCAAATTGTGATAGAGTGCCTTCTTAATCCTTATGATGAAGGGTTGTTTCCAATACACGGTCAATGTGAGAATTGGATATCATGCGTGGAGGCATAGATCGAGTGTGTTTAGGGATAGGACATGGATTGGTTGATATTTTGGAACCTTTGACTCTCTAAACTTGGGAAGATGAGCAATGATGAGTAGATATGGAAGTGTGCATGGAATTAGGACCAACTACTTGATATACTTTGTACGTCACTTGAGAAGCCTTCTTTTTCTTTTGTGGACAGATTTGATGGATACTTTTCCCTTTTTTATTTTTCCCCATAGTTTCTTTGAATGATGGAGTTTGATAAGGATAATATTTTTTTTTTATTCTTTGGTATCCATGTGTATTTGACTTGTCCATTATGCTTCCTTTCTTCTTCTACTTTGATAATGTTCCTTGTTCTTTGATTCAAATCTTTCTTTTGATGTTGGTCCCAATTCATGGATGGGCTGATGGGTGGATAAAGATTCATGATGTGGTTGGTTGTAGTATTGGCATTAGTTTCATCAAAAGGACTCTTTGTGCTCCCTATGTTGACATTTACTTGAGACATAGTTTCCCCCAGTATGGTGGTAGTAGCACCTTTAGTCCTTGATTCTGCCTATTTTGAGATGTCTTGTTCAATAAGCCTTCTCTGATAAATGTTTACTATAGATGATGTT
>VDFB02039951.1:0-35104 GCA_007258455.2 Sequoia sempervirens | reverse complement strand
CACAAGATGAAGGAATTTTCTCCTTGGCTACCACTTTGAGCTTTATTCCAACCATAGTAGTTTTCAATATATATTCACGCAACCAAACTTGAATACTTAATAGAGACGATGGATGGATTTCTTGTGTGAGTATGACTTCAATGTTCACTACATCAAAGGGAAGGAGAATTTAGTGGTAGATGCTTTGAGTAGACAGCGACATGAGATGATGGCTATGATAGTGAGTACTAACTTGAGGACTCACATTTTACATATTTTATCAGAGGATGATTAGTACTATGAGATTCAGAGGGAAATGTGGTCTTAGCATTCCCTTAAGGGAAAATATTCTAGATATATATTAGATTCAGATGGGTTATTGCATCATAGAGGGTGTATTTAAGTTCCACATTTTGGAGATCTATGAACAACGGTTCTGATAGAGGCACATAGGGCTCCTTATGCAGCACATCTAGGGGTAAAGAATATGCATGCATATCTTCACTAGTTGTATTTTTTGACAGGGATGTGTAGAGATATTACAAAGCTTGTGGCTCGATGCCCTAAGTGTCAGAGAGTCAATGCCAAGCATCAACACCTGAAAAGACTTCTTTATCCCAATGGGATTCTAGAGTGGAAATGGGACACTATCTCTATGGATTTTATTGTTGTTCTACCCCTATCTTCTCGTCACCATGATTCCATTATGGTGATAGTTGACAAGTTGACCAAGGTGGCTCACTTTTCTCAAGTTCAAACCACTTTTACAGTGCCAATAGTAGCGAGGGTGTTCTTAGATGATATAGTCAGGTTGCATGGTATTCCTTGAAGGATTATATTATATAGGGATCCTATTTTTACCTCAACCTTTTGGAGAGCATTACAACAGGCTTTAGGCACATAGCTCAATTTTAGCACTACATACCACCTAGAGATAGATGGGTAGACAAAGAGGGTTAATCAGGTGTTGGAGGATATGCTACGTATGTACGTGATGGATCATTAGTCTAGGTGGGAGGAGTACCTTTAGCTAGTTGAGTTTTCCTACAACAATAGCCATCATAGTTCTTTAGGTATGGAATCATATCAGTTATTGTATTGCAAACCTTGTAGGACACCATTGAGTTGGGACAGGATTGAGGACATAGTCACTATCGGTCAAGACTTGTTATAGGATATGGAGTGACAGATGGTCCTAATCAAACAATAGTTATAGGAGGATCATGATTGAAAAAAGATGTATGCAGATGCTAGGAGGTCAGATTAGAGTTATTCAGTGGGTGATCGAGTGTTCTTGAGAGTAAGGCCTCATAAGAGTCCAATATGTTATGAAAAGAGCTCTAAGTTAGCACCTCAATTTTTGGGTCCCTTTGAGATTCTAGAGTGGATAGGACTAGCCACTTATCATCTATCCTTGCCACCTAGCTTGTCATGTATCTATGATGTCTTTCATGTTTCAATTTTATGACATTATGTGCATGATCCATCTCATGTTTTGTATTGGAATGCCTTACAAGTGGAGTCAGACAACTAGTTGGCACTGGAGCCTATTCGCATATTGGGTCGTCAGACGTTGGCCCTTTGGGGGTGAAAGTTGGACCAAGTTAAGGTCCAGTGGGACAGGTATGATGAGGTTGTTGCTACCTAAGAGGATGCATCATGGATGAGGACCTTGTACCCTCACCTCTTTGGGGACTTCTGGGAGGAAGTCCAATCCTAGGGGGGAGGATGTGAAACCCATCTCTTTAGTACCAAGGGGTTTTATGGTTCATGATGTCTTGTATGCTTTGCATGGATAGTTCTTTTGATTTTGGGAGATTTTGGCATCCTAGATTCTAGCATTGATAAACTAGTGCTATCATACATATATCACATTTATACATGCATGTTGATCTTCATTGATATGGTTTTCTGGTGTCATGATTGATTTATGAGTTTTACGATAATTTGATTAATTTGATGGTTATGACTCATGTTGTCTTGTATGACTTGTACAGACAGTTCTCCTAATTTCAAAGATTTGATATCTTGGATTCTAGTATTGATGTACTAGTGTTATCATAATATATCATAGTTATATATGTATGTTGATTTTCATCAAAAAGGTTTTGTGATGTTATGTGATTATGGGTTTTGTGATAATTCAGATTAATCTAATGATCCTATTAATATTAAATTATGAACATGTGATAATGTGACTTTTGTATGGTTAATTGGGTTAATTTGAGGACTCTATTACTATTATCTTATGATCTTATGACAGGTGATTTTTTCAAGATTGATCTTGTGGGTAATAAGATAATCATGTTATGAAATGAATAAGGTGATGAGTTGTGTGATTGTTTTTAATGTTGATATATACTTAACATGTTGCAATCTCATACTTATTTTACTTCGATGTTGGATTAATGTTGCGAATAAGTGTGCAGGTAAACCATGGCCAGTGGACTAAGGGAAGCCAAGGTGACATATGTTGTAAGGAATAGTGAAGAATTGCTTAAGCATATTTCGTTGTTGTTCTATTCCATATGTAGAGTAAACATTTGTGGTGGAATTTTAGACCAAGTCTTGAGGTGATTTAATGGGGGAATGGTTATGTTTTATGGTATTATATTGTTCCTAAGTTATAAATTCAAGTCTTAGGGGAAAATTTATGTGTTTAGAAGTTAATAGGACCCCTTGCCCCCTTTTTGAAAGCACTTTTTAAAAGTGACAAAAATTCAAAGTTACAAGCAAGTCTTAAGAGCTTACTCACCAAAAATAAAGGGGTATGTCCAAAAAGGCAGGTAACACTTGTCACTCAGGAGAGAGATCATGGGTGACTAAGGTTCTATAGTATGTTTCATTTTAAAGGGGATCATGGTTTTAGAAAAAGGAAGGTTATGATTCTTTTTCTGCTTTTCCTGTTGATTTATTGGCTGTAAAAAAAAGAGAAGAGAGGAGAATAATAGGGGCAACATAAAAGGGGAGTTGTTGTATGTGAATCCCATTGCAAAATTGAAGGCCTTTAGGTTGGTACTCTATCCTTTATGTTTGTTAATTCTATGAAATATGCTTGCATAATAGAATTGGAAAATATGTGTTTATTTTTTTATATATCTGTATGAGACTGTCTAGTTTGGGGGTAGTCTTCTTGTTATATGAATCTTCATGACTTCATGGTGGTTCATACTGTAAGGGGTCTAAGAGGGAGATATGTCCATGGGAGGGGAGTTTTCATGTGGGTAAGAGTACCCTGTTGAATATGATAAAATGTTGGATTTGTGTGGGGGTTGGCTATAATATACTTAATTGAGGTGGTGAAGGTGTATGGATGAGAATAGAAGGATGAAATTGGAAGTATGGTGGTTGTTATGATTTGTGGTAGGGCCTTGATGGCTACTTGTTTAATTTTGTGCTCCTCTCCCTTGTAGATGTCCCTTCTCCCCCTAGTGTGGGCTCATGAAGGTGAGTCATGAGTGATGTGTTGTGAAATTTTGCAAACCCTATGTTGTGTCAAGGAGTAGAGCATTCTATTTTATGTGTTGTCATTGCATCAATGTTATTGTAATCCTTGTCATGGCATAATGAAAAAAAAAGGAGAAAATAGGAAATTGTAGCATAGAAAAAAGTGTACCTTTTCCTTGCTTGATTCAGGAATAATTAATGATGAATTACACTTAACATTTCCTTTATTTACTATTGTAATGTGGTCAACAAATTCACATTAGGACTTGGGCCCTTGTGAATCAATAAGAATTTTTATGGTGCCTTGCAAAAGTGTTGTGAAGTGTTGTAACACACTTTCACACTTTTCTAGGATCTTATTAATATATTTCACCTAAATAACCTCTTTTTAACGTTCACGAAGCCTTATTTCAAAGTGTTGTAAATTTTTGTAACAAACTTTCACACTTTTCTAGGCTTTTCATCAATAATTATACCTTTCTTATGCTTTAATTGGCCCCATTTTAACTTACAGGCCTTACTTAAGTGTATTTTTGAAAATAATCCTGATAAACATCATTTAATACATCTAATTTCCAAAACCCACTTAAAATTCATAAGTAGGACCCATTCGCCACTAGGGGAGAGTGAGTCCCCTTTGGCTCAAATATCAAAATTATTTCAAATTTCTGGTGGGTTATTATTTTCTAAGGTCTAAGGTCGGCCTGTGATGTGGTATTTTTGGGAATTATTGCATAATTGTGTATAAATATAGGGTTTTCCCTCTCATTTCACCCCCATTCATCCCCCCAATTATTCCTTCATCATTCATTATCCATCTCAAGTAAATCAAGCTAGGGTTTTAGCATTTTAATTCATCAAGATAGTTTTCTAAGGCATTCAAGGGAAAATTCTTCATCCATTGTTGTAGAAAAATTCAAGATCTATCATCATGGAAAGTTTCTAATTCCATTATTTCATGTTCATGCTTCATCTTATTTCTTTATTTGGTTTAATTACCTAAAAGGGGTTTGATCAAGGAAAACCCCTATTCCCTAACATTCAAAATGTTCTTTCTTTGTGTGATTGTAGATCTGTGTACTTTGAAGGCTTGAAGATGATTGAATAATAGGTTGCAAACTTGTTGAAGTCATATCCTTATTGGCTAGCTCAAAATATCCATAAAAAGTCACTTATAGTGCCAAAAATCAGGGTTTTAGATCTGGACACCTGGAGGAGTAGAAAGAGCAGACCGAGAGCTTTAGATTCCAATTTCATGTTTTCAAAAAAGTCAAAGTGGATTCATACACCATTAGTGGCGTATGAGTCCCACTATACCTATTTTTTAGAGATTTCTATGGATTTGGATACCCATTTGGCTGAAATAGGCTCTAGTGTAGTTTTCCAGATCTAGAACTATTTCACCCAGAATGGCAAATGAGTCCCAGTAGGTCAAAATTTTAGGATCAAACACATTTCTAGGTGCACACTTTCTATTTTACTTTCTTGTTCTATTTTACTTGCATTTCTATTCATCTTTTTAGGTCTCTTTGCATTTCACATTGTGTTTTCAAACATCTTGCATTTTCCAAGTTTATACTTGGTGGTGAACCCCATTTATTAGTTTTCAGCCTTTAGGACAATTCCCTTTGAAAAATTGAAATCTCCTTTGCATTGGAATCTCAAGGGTTTGTTCTTGAGTGATCCATTAATATTTTTGGTACCTCTCTCCTTTTAGGTGCAAAACCCTAGAAGTGCAAGAGAACCCACACATCCCAAAAATATGGTTCAAAAATAAAAGGGGAGTTCAGTGCAGTCTGGTCACCTTGGTTTCCCTAGCTTGGGGATGGGTTGTATTTATCCCTATGGCTAGGAGGTGAGCTCTAACTAGCTAGAAAGTGGTAATGTGTGTGTGTAGGAATATTTCTTGCAAAGACAAAGTGGACCCAACTGAGTGAATGGAGGTCTCTCATACTTTATTATTACTCCATGGGACTGAACCTGGATGCATTTCATGTGTTCTTGTGTTTCAAGGAATAATTTTCTAGAAATTTGCAATGTATTTTCTATGAAGAAAAAAAGAGAGAGAGGATATATATATTTGTATAAATTTTTAACAATAAGTCAGGTAGTAAAATGACAACAATTAATTCCCCTTTTCTCCTATGATGTTGTTATCTCTTGAATATATTGAGTCTACAATTTATGAAAGAATTTTTTTTGTTGAGAAGATTTATGTTTTATGCAAAATGCAAATGATGTTAAAAAATAAATTAGGATTTTTATTACTTGAAGGAATGTGTGGAAGGTGCAATTTTACCATGGGACTAAATGTAAATATGTTATAGAAAAGGAAATAAAATTAGAATTTAGTAAATAATTGTGGGAGATTACTTATGGGAAATTTTTTCATATTATTATGGTAATTCTAATAAACCACCTTGTATGGAAACCTAGATCTGCTAAGTTAGAGTAAGAAAGAGAGCTAAAAAAAAATCTATACATTGACTTAGTAAAAGAATGAAGGATAGTAAATTGTTGGATTATTCTTTTTCTCTTTAAAAAAAAGATGTTTTGTGTAATATATAGGAAGAATGGATTTATGTGAATGTCTTGATAATTTAAATGAATACATATAATTTATAATCAGTATAATAGAGCTAGAAACAATGTTTCTTTTTCGTAAAAGACTTTTTATTTATTGTATACTTATTTCTTCACAAGAGGTTCTTGAGGAAGTTGTTAATCTATCAATTTTGAGACTTAAATTCTAGTGAAGTGAAACACTGACCCTAAGAGTTTTATTTTAGAAGCAACTGTAGAGAAACAGTAAACAAAATAAGAAGAGGGGAAGGGAAATCTGTATGTGGTACTACAAATTCGATATACAATAGATATGAAATAAATTAAAAGATAAAACAAAATAGGTTGGGATTTATGGGTGGAGGCATAATTCACTCCACCCTAGTCATACCATCTCCCAAAACTCATCCATTCCTCCCTTATTTTGGCTAGTAAAAAAAATAGAGACACGGGGATTAGCCCAACATGAAAATGCGAAGGAGACAAAATGGGGATAGAGCATGTTTAAACAAAAGGAAACTCGGGCAAGTTGATGTTGGAAGATTCACCATAAGACCCCCCTGTAGGCCACAACTAGAGTGCATTAAACAAAGTAGTAATTAAACAACTAATAGAGTGCATTATAAGAACAATCTTTTGTTATCCAATTATGTTATGCATCAAGGTGGAAAATAAGATAAAAATATAACAAATATAATAAGAATTGATTGTAGTAAAAATGATGTAGTAGAAGTTGACTCTCACGGGGGAGTTAAACCTAAGTTGTGCAACAAGCAAGAATAGTAATACAAGTTGGTTATGTGGGAATTTTGTGGGAATGAATCTTGCAAGTAAGATAAATCATAAGAAATCGAAGAAAAAAAATGCGTAATTGTTCAGGGCATGACACTAGATTGAAATTGAGAGTTCACAAGTTCACATCTGAACAAAATGTATAAAAATAAATATAAGTTTCAATTGTATTTATATCAATCCATATTTGGTGAATTCCACAATATTTTTAAATGGAATAGTAAAAATTTGTTGAATCTCACATGATTATACAACTAAAAATTTAAATTTTGGGTGAATCAAACCTCAAAAAACACATAAGTTCTAATTTTCAACGTGATTATGGGCCTATAATTATCATGGAATTATCATAGTATCAACGAAATGGGTCCTCATATGCAATTATTTTTTAATGTAATTGGAAAAATGTGTCCTCAAACGTAATTATTTTTTAATGTTATTGGAAAAATGGGTCCTCATACATAATTACTTGTAAATTTTATTGGTGAAATGGGTCATCACACATGGTGAACATTTAATGTTGTTTGTGCAATGTGTCCTAATACATAATGTTTTTTTAATAGTATTGGCAAATATTTAGGTGATTTAATACATGCTTCCAAGATTCCAAGCAAAATTATTAATTATACCATTGGAAACATGCAGTTTACTATGTAAGAGTTACTAATTATATATTCCTCATAAAATAAATTGATGGTGAATTGAAATGCAATGGACTGATAATTTATAAAATTTGAGTGATTTGGCCACCCTGTTGGTTGCAATGTATTTTCCAATTTCGAATTGGCTGGTATAAACTATTCACCAATTGTTGAATATTTGCTAATAAAATAATCTCTACTTCCTCTACAATTTTGTTCCCACCATTGTGATTTTTCTTTCACTTTGTGCAACTTTAATTACACTATATTTGTTGGCATTGTCTTATGTTAGTCTTTGTTGTAAATATTTTGAATTGGCTATTTTGTTCTTTTATCTAACTTTTTCTTCAATTCATTTAGTTCCACCATTTTATATTCATATTGTGACATTTATTGTAGTTGTAGATGTGGAGGTAGATCTTTCTATCATTTTCTCTAAACCATTTCTCTTTTTATCTACTACTTTTTCCTTGAACACATTTTCTAGGTCTACCTATAGCTTTTTTATTTTATTTTGCAACCTATTTTTTCTTTGTATAAATTTGGCAATGATGTGTATACCACATCATTTTTCTTTCTTGATATTAATTTTATCATAAATTTACATTCCATAAAAATCCACTTGAATGATGCTTACTTCATACTAAAAGAAATGCATCTATTCCTCTAGTTTATTTCCAACATTGGACACAACAAACATGTACTCCATGGTTTCTATATCTAGGTCATATGTAGGCAATACCCTAGTTCTTGTAAGCTTTGAAGTTACAACAACTATAGTTTGTAGCACTAGCTTCTTATGTCTTTTAGTTTTTTTTTTTTTTTTTTTTGTTAATCTCAACTTTGTAATTAGAACTTGAGATTCCTAACACATTCAAGTTCTTGAATGGTTAAGCAGTAGTTGTATAAGTGGGGGAATTTTTAATTTTTTAGGGTGAGGATTATCCATTCCTTTACTATTCACACAAACAACAAGAGGGATTATTACTAAAAGTAATTCATTTGAGGTGGGAGTGGAGATAGTTGGAACTTTCATAATCTTCTACCTCTTCTCATGGAATTTTTTAGTGGTATTTTCTATAATATATATTTATATTGATATTTTCTAAATATTTTATTGTCGTAGCACATCATAGCCACTAATACTAATTTATCGTCACCATTAGTAGCACTATATTCTCCACCATCTCCATCATAAATTGAATCTAAAACAACTAAAAAACCTTGTGGTATTGATTGTAATTGTATCTCACTTTGAATATTTGAAGATAGAACAAATTTAATTGTACTAGCTAGAGTTGCATTCCCTTGCACTTGCCTATCAACTCCAAGGCCTAGAAAATCATGAGGTTTTCTAGTGTTTATTGGTGTTACTATATAAATGGTTTCTTATTTTGTGGGCCCCAAAACACCACCTTCATAACTCATTTTTTGGGCAATGGTTTCCCCTAAATAATATGTTTATTTTTTGGTGTTAGTCAAACCACGTTTATATGAATATTGTACATTGGGAACCAAGGGTTGCTCTTTATTCTCAATATTAGGTTAAACATTAATTTCTTTAGATGGATTCTCTCTAGTCCATAGTTTTCTAAACTCTTCATCTTTTGAGATCACCTCAAATTCTATAATAGTTTTTGGTTCACCTAGACTCTTCCTCATAGACCAAAAGTTACTCATTTTTATTTTTATTTTGTCCACCTAGCCTCTATACAAGAAACTTTTAAAGACTAAATTTTTTAAATGATATTTTTTGGCAACTCTTTAATAAAAATGGTCATACCTCTTGGATGAAATCTCTATCTATGAATATCTCTATAAATTCAATGCCATTATTTTTGTTGATAATTATTCAATTGTAATACCTTTCTTAAAATTAGTTTCTTCAATTTATTTTTTGACCTCATCCAAATAATTCTTGTTTTTCAATATTTATAGAAAGGTTTTACTTTCATTTTGAACTCTAGATGCAAAATTCTTGTTAGCCACAACCCCTTCTTTAGTCACCTCACATGGGTCATGTACTACTAGTGAGAGTCGAGATAAAATCTATAATTTTGCAACATGTGCTACAATGAATGGTTTTCTATCAAATGGGAACCCTCCAAATGCAAAAGGTAAGGAAATATATTTTTTCTTTTAATAACTATCAAAGTATAGTTTATGTATACTATCCAAGTATTGTATGTAATTGAATGCAAAAACCATCTCTAGCTCATATATTAGAAGTTTATGGGGATCTATTCTTGATCCAAAAAATATTAGCATTGTATATTCCTCCATGACGAACCATTTAGCCAATTGTATTTCTATTCTTAGTTGAACGTAATTTCTACAATGCTCAATAAATCTAGGTATTGGATTATTTATAATTATACTATAAATTAGAGCCAAAAATTAGTTCACAAAATGATTATAGTTCCTCTCATTATGATCTATCCTTATATTTTGGGTCCACTTAGATAATGGAAGTAACCTTTCCAATTGATAATATTATCAAGGCTTAATATATAACTTGTTGGCTAGAAACATTCCACCAAACTACCCTAGAATTTTTGGGAAATGTGTATCAAAATTTCTTCTAATGCTAAGATTACAAAAAATGTTATTTTCATATATAAAATTTAAAAACTCAATTTCTAGGCTATAAAGTTGGCATTTGGCCAAAATAAATTATCTCAATTGTTTGACATCACCTATGGAGGGTGCCTATAGTATGGATTTCTTCAATATCTTTAATTTTAAAAAATGGTCCCAATCAACCCATAAGATCAAAACTTATGGCCTTTGAAAGTTTGCGTAGAAAACATAAAATGTTTTTTGTTGCATAAAAGAGATATAAAGGGGAGTTACACTTGTTGAACTTATGATGCATGTTATGACACATCATAAGTCATTTTTATTGAGGATAATTTTGGTGAAAATTTTTGGGTGGTTTTAGGTCATGGTTTCCTAATTATGATTTGACAGTTTCTTTTATTATATCTCCTATATGTTAGGTTCTTGAGATGGAGATTGTGTGTGAGTTTTGTAGATATTATTAAGTTGTCAAAATTCTTCTAGATATTTGCTTGATGTTACTCCTATGAAGGGTTGCCCTGCAAGTGTATTGCAACTATGGTTTATCAAATAATACATTGGGCTACATTAGAGTCGGGTTTTTCTTCGAAAAGGTTTTTCTCCATGTACACCTATGTTATGGTATATATTTTTAATATAAGTTTATATATGTTTCTTATTTTTATAATTATTTAAATTTTGAAATTTGTACAAAACTCTCCTTAGAAATTAATATAGGAAGATTTTTTCATGCCATTCTTTTTTTTAAGAAATAAATATCGCAATTATGTTGTGAACCTAAAGGTATTGGAACCTCCTTTAATTAGTAAAAAAATGTTTATGCATGGATAATGCAATGTACTCAATAAATATATAATTAAAAGGTGGAAGAACATAGTATATATTTTGTACCATTTCAAAGATGACTACATCCATTTCTTATTGCTATCTAATGTAAAGAAAACTACTAGCATGGAAATAGTATCATGAACCAATAATTTGAAATTTTCAAGATTATAAGGACAATTCATGTTGGTTATGTTACCATCAATTATTATTCAATATTCTAAGAAAATATTCTTTGGAATCTGGACCCATTACTTCATAATCACAAGCAATTTTCTCTAGGTTAATACAAACTAATACAAAAGCTTCATGTGGAATCCCTAACCCACAACCAACTTATTCTATAGAAATGGAAGATATTTCTTCTTGGCTATCTTTGTTAACAATTTCTCTTCTATTTTGATCATGATTTTGGTCATAGACCATAATAAATTTTAGTCAAGGGAAAACTTCAAGGAACATTGTGCATCCCAATCCAACCACCCATGGTGCAGTTATACTATTAATTGGTAATATGTTAAATTTAATTTGAGTGTATGCCTTATTTTCAAAATATATCTAAGTTGTAAGGTCAACCTACTAATAATTATTGAATCATAAATATTATGGTATTCATCTATAAAACCTAAAGTTTTAAGCAGTGTAATATACTCTATTTTGTTCATTTCTAAATTTCCCTTTACTACTATTGTAGTAGACATGATTATAAACCCTCACCCGCAAACCCCAAGATTAATTATTTTGAAATTGAAGACTTATAAGTTTAGTAAGTTAGTAATGAAAAGTTTTAAGGAATGTAAGATTTTTTCTTTCACTTACCTAGAAAGATAAGTTTATTATGCATTCATAGTGTCCCTCTTACTTCCAACCACCAATGCTTATCCATCTAAAGTTGATTCAATTCTCTAGGTACAATACTCCATGCAATAGAATAGAATAGACTAATTTTAACACCCACAAGGCCAAATATATCCTATGGGATAGTGAAGTGCAAGTTTATGAAAAATAATTAACAAAAGTCTAGCATTAATAATATATGTGTACTCTAGGTAAAGTATACATTATTAAATATAAATTAAATATTATTATTTTGACTACTCATAAATGATAAACTTTATATTATTCAATGAATGTGGTTCAATTGCTTAATTTATACTCAAAGCCCGAGTTTAGATACACCCAAATTTGAACTTGAATTTTCTAGAATATGTCTCCTTAAGAAATAGGTGCCAATAAAGTTTTCAATAAAAGGATATAATTATTATTATAGTTAATGCATAGTCACCATGTTTAGTGACATTAATATTTAAAATTTTAGGGCTCAAAAAGCCTTTTAAAAGGCACATGATTGTAGTGCCACAGAATTAAACTAGAGTCATCAAATTAAAATGAAAATCAACAATAACAAATAAAATATAATAAATAGTATTATATTATAAATATAATTTTATATAATTATTAATAAATATAAGTAATAATAAATATTTACATGTATAATTTTAATGCTTGAAATTTTGTTTTAATGCTATTTCTTGTAGTTTGAATACAAAATCCCAATAGAACTTCCATTTGGATAATCTAGCATCACACTAAATCATGATCTTGAATGTTAAAAAGACATCAAACTTCTAAGGTGAGAAAATTTATGGTCCAACAATGTACATTGGAATACAAGATTGGTAGTTAAGGAATATTTTATAGCTTTGGAAATAGTACAATAATAGGATAATTAATGAATTTGTGTGGAATTATTTAATAAGAAACCTTTTTTAAGAAAAACACATTTCACTTGTAGATTATATTATATAAATAAAATATTACAAATATTGTCATTACCAAAGAAATCTTGGCTCATATGAAAAGCTTCGTATATTGAATTATATAAAAACTACTAGAGATTTACAAAATTACGATTGACTACAAGAAGATTCAACAAAATACACCCAATGTTGACATAGATTTTCAAATTATATTCCAACCCTATCACCATTTGTCATAGAATTCTCATCATGCCCTTCCTAAGGTGAATTGTAATCAATAGCCAAGGAGTGTTTTCATTGTGGTGATTGCTATGATAATGGAGAAAAGAAATGGAAAAATACCTATCACTTATCCCCTATACTAGTTGAATACCAATTTCTTTAGAGTGTGTATCCAGAACCTTGTATAGGTTTCTTGCACAGTTCAATTACAAAGCTTGCCTAATTGCAACATAAATAGTTGCAAAAAATATCTTGTGCTTCAAGTAAGATCTTGGAAATAGACCCCCTACCCAAGCCTTTCCCTTATCAGAATCATACTTTTTAACATTACATTATAGACCATTGGCTCCCAAAAATTGGCCACGAACCACTTCATCCACTATCACCTCAAGGTATTCAAAAAAATTCACAAGATCAAGGACATTAGATGCAAAGATCAACAATACCTAGGATGAAAAGATGATGCATGGAGCTTGGGGTCGATATATATCTTCACCAAGGATGGTTTGATGCATTCTACCACACTTGGAAAGTAGACATTAAATATTTGGCCCAATTCTGCATTTGATAGGTATCCATTGAAGGGTTGTTCCCAATATTGCACACAAAATGGTACTTTGAGATTCTTTGGTTGATAACCCATAGCCTGGAAACTAAACTAAAACTTGGAAATTGAGAGAAAGCACCACCATGATATACCACCTTCATGAGATATCAAATTTTATAACAAGTTATACTCAAGAACGTTGAGTGAAAAATTATGGATTAAATCCATTTTAATCCCACATCCTAATAATTTCCAAACCAATGAAAATCCTCTTATTGGCATTTTATTTATTACTGCTATCTTATCAAAGCATGCAAGTGAATATTTGGCACATTTGTTTATAGATTTGAGATCTTATAAAATTCTCTTTGATAATATCAATTAATAAGCTACCATACATTCTCAATTAATGATCCTATAGCCATATTAGTGTCAGATAAGTAAGCCACCACCATTCCATAGTAGTTGGGAGGACTTGGTGGAGAAATCTAGTGGAATTGCATGGAGCACTCCTAGGCTATATAGAAATGCTAACTGAAATGTGACATATGCCTTTGCCATTCAAAGCATGTCATGATTTGGAAAATTTATCATGGATTAATTACTTTGAAATATGCATTAAAAGAATAAATAATAGGGCCTCTGAGATTTATCAATTAATTATCTTGCAAGAAACAAAATTAGTACCATAGATTTATTACAACTTGATGTGTGGGTAAGTGCAAAAGGATGGGTCCCAAAAAGGGGGCTTAAGTGGCCACTTTTTTTCTAAAATCAAGAAATACTGACCTTGGACATGAAATTGAGGATAGTTACACTCAAAATTTTGAGATGGAACAAAAACAAGGATCAAAGTGTTATGAGTCTACTTTCTAAACTACTAATATATTTTGAAAATGGTTGAGATTAAGGGGTTCAAAAGAGGGACGTACAAAAATTGGTGTTGTTTTTTTCAAAAAAACATAACATAGCAACTCTTGTATGTCCCTAGCACAGTGAAATTTTTTTTAGTATTTTTGAAATTGCTACGGTCAGAAATTAGCTAACAGTATGTAGTTGATGCACAATTTTTCTGATAATTTTTTAATGAATATTTAATTTTTTACTAATTTTCTAAGTGGACACTTCTTGAAAAACAAAATTTTGGTCATGCTACCCCTACAAATTTTGGACACTAATTGAATTTTTTTTTAAAAGAAATTGTAGAATGGAGTCTAGTTTCTAAAAATGTAATTTATTTGAAATTTTGATGAATAGTTAATTTATAACAAAAAAACACCAAACACTACTTTTTGCTGAAAATGAGACACACAAACAAAATAAATTATGGATGAAAGGCTTAACATTGTCAGAAAGTGAAAAAAATTACATTGTTGGATAGCTAAGAGAGAACCTAACATTACCTAGGTGTTCGATTTGTTTGACATTGAACCACGTGAAATCCTAATAGTGAGCATGAACTTGATTATGTGAAATATTGTAGAATTTGCAAAAACATGTCTCTAGTCATTGGGAATGCCCTCCAAGCCTTTGGGTTGGTATTCCAAAGAAAATACCATGCCCAAGGCTTGGAGATTCCCAAATAAATATATAACACACGTGAATTATAATGCATGTGCGTTATATCTTAGTTTTGACATAGTTTTTTTCATTTGTGGGGGAGATGTCTAGCAAGACATAACGTGAGCATGGTATAACATGCTCACATTATGTCTTGCTTTATGTTAAATGCTACTCTATTAAATGTATGTTTGTAAGTACATGTATGCTTGTATGTCATGTATGTATGTATGTATGCCTATATGTATGCATGTATGTATCAATGCATGTATATTGTATGTATTCCTATATGCATGTAAGATTGTATCTACACATGTATATGTATTCTTGTATGCATGTAGGATTGTATGTACATATGTATTATGCTTGTATGTATGTATGTATTTATGTATGTCTTTAGAGGGAGGGAGAATTTTAAGAGAGAGAGAGAGAGTTGTCTAGGTAGGGTGGGAGGGAGAGAGGGAGAGAGGGAGAGGGGGTGGAAGTGAGATTTTAAGAGAGGGAGTGGGAGATAAGGGGTTGGAGTGAGAGGGGATTATCTAGGTAGGGTGGGAGGGATAGAGGGAGAGATATAGGGAAAGGGAGAGAGAGAAAGAGGGGGGAGAGAGATAGAGAGAAAGAGAGAGATATGTAGGTAGGGTGCCAAAGGGAGAGACTTGAGAGTGTGAGGGGGGGTGAGAGGGAGATACTTGAGATATAGGTAGTGAGAGGGAGTGCAAGAGAGATGGAGTGGGAGAGAGATGGAGTGTGAGTGAGAGACCAAAGAGAGGGAAAGGGTGTGGGAGGGAGTGACATAAGAGAGGGAGAGATAGAGGGGGTGGAGTGAGAGGGACTTATCTAGGTAGGGTGGGAGGGATAGATAGAGAGAGTGGAGAGAGAGATAGAATTACCTAGGTAGGTTGTCAAAGGGAGAGACCTGAGAGAGAGAGGGGGTGGGAGGGAGAGACCTAAGAGAGAGGGAGAGAGAGGGAGTGGGAGAGAGTGGATGGGAGATAGAGAGATAGATAGAGGGAGTGAGAAAGGGTGGTAGGGATTCATTAAGTGAGAGGTACATAGAAAGAGGAAGAGGGTAGATAGAGACAATTAGAGAGGGTAGGAGAGAGGGAGGGAGGGACATGTGACATGCATAGATAGAGAGAAAGCGATAGGAGTTGAGGGTATAGGGTTGAGGGATTATGGTGGAAGACCTATAGGGTTTATGGTTTCTAGGGTATTAGGGTTTAAGGGTTGAGGGTTGAGGGTAGAGGGTATTGGGTTGTGGGTATATGGTAGAAGATTTAAGGGTTTAGGGTTCAAGGGTTTAGGGTTGAGGGTTTAGGGTATAGGTTTGAGGGTATATGGTTGAAGGATTAGGTTGAGGGTCCAATGTAAATGGTAGAGGTAATAAGGGTTGAGGGTTTAGGGTTTAAGGATTGAGGGTTGAGGGATTAAGGGTTGAGGTTTAGAATTGAGGGTTGAGGGTTTAAGGTTGAGGGTAGAGCATTAAGGGTATAGGGTTGAGGGATTAGGGTTGAGGGTCAAATGTTAGGGTAGAGGGTATAGGGGTTGAGGGATTAGGGTTTAAGGGTTGAGGGTTGAGGGATTAAGGGTTGAGGGTTTAGGGATTAGGGTAGATAGTTCTCTTGGATTTAAGGGTTTAAGGGTTGAGGGATTAGGGTTTAGGGTAGAAGGTATTGGGTTGAAGGTAGAGGGTAAAGGGTAAAGGGTAAAGGGTTTAATGGTTTAGGGTTTAATGGTTGAGGGTTGAGGGTTTAGGGTTGAGTGTTTAAGGGTTTAAAGGTTGAGGTTTTAGGGTTGAAGGTTTAGGGTAGAGAGGGAGGGATGGATGGATAGAGAGATGGAGGGAGAAGTGAGATAGAGAGGAGAGAAGAGGAGGGAGGGACATAGATATATGAGGGTTGAGGATCTAATGTATAGGGTAGAGGGTTGAGAATAGAGGGTATAGGGTTGACGACCTGTAGGGTCAAGGGAATAGGGTATTGGGTTGAGGGTATATGGTTGAGGGATTAGGGTTGAGGGTACATATGGTTGAAGGATTGGGGTTTATGTTCCAATGTATAGGGTAGAGGGTATCGAGATTGAGGGTTTAGTGTTTGAGGGTCGAGGATTGAGGGATTAAGGGTTGAGGGTTGAGAATTGAGGGTTGAGGGTTTAATGTATATGGTAGAGGGTAGAAGGTAGAGGGTATTGAGTTTCAAGGTTGAGGGTTGAGGGTTTAAGGTTGAGGGTAGAGGATTGAGGGTATAGGGTTGGGGGATTAGGGTTGAGGGTCCAATGTATAGGGTAGAGGGTATAGGGGTTGAGGGATTAGGGTTTAAGGGTTGAGGGTTGAGGGTTGAGGGATTAAGGGTCAAGAGGGTTGGAGGATTAGGGTAGAGAGTTTAATAAGTGGTTTTAATGGTTTAAGGGTTTAAGGGCTAAGGGATTATGGTTGAGGGTAGAGGGTAGAGGATTGAGGGTGGAGGGTAGAGGGTTTAAGGGTTTAGGGTGTTAACGGTTGAGGGTTTAGGATTTAGGGTTGAGTGTTTAAGGGTTTATAGGGTAGAGGGTAGAGGGTAGAGGGTAGAGGGTAGAGGGTAGAGGGTTTAAGGGTTGAGGGTTAAGGGTTTAAGGTTGAAGGTAGAGGATTGAGGGTATAGGGTTGGGGGATTAGGGTTGAGTTTTTCAATGTATAGGGTAGAGCGTATAGGGTTTGAGGGATCAGGGTTTAAGGTTTGAGGGTTGAGGGATTAAGGGTCAAGAGGGTTGAGGTATTAGGGTAGAGAGTTTAATAATTGGGTTTAAGGGTTGAAGGATTCGGGTTAAGGGTAGAGGGTAGATGGTTTAAGGGTTGAGGGTTTAGGGTTGATGGATTAGGGTAGAGAGGGATGGATGGATGGATAGAGAGATGGAAGGATAACTGAGATAGAGAGAATGAGAGAAGAAAAGGGAGGGACAAATACATATGAGGGTTGATAATTGATGGTATAGGGTTGAGGCCTTATAGAGGGTAGGAGAGAAGGAGGGAGAGAGAGGTTAGATGTATAGATGGGGAGAAAGGGATAGGGGTTGAGGGATTAGGGTGGAGGACCTATAGGGTTAATAATTTAGGGTATTAGGGTTTAAGGGTTGAGGGTTGAGGGATTAGGGTTGAGGGTATAGGCTAGAAGGTTTAATGGTTTATGGTTAATGGTTTTAGGGTTGAGGCTAGAGGTTTTAGGGTATAGGTTTGAAGGTATATGGTTGAAGGATTATGTTGAGGGTCCAATGTAAAGGGTAAAGGCTATATGGGTTGAGGGTTTAGGGTTTAAGGATTGAGGGTTGAAGGATTAAGGGTTGGTGGTTGAGAATTGAGGGTTGAGGGTTTAATGTATAGGGTAAAGGGTTGAGGGTTGAGGGTTTAAGGTTGAGGGTAGAGGATTGAGGGTATAGGGTTGAGGGTTGAGGGTTTAAGGGTTGAGGGTTTAGGGATTAGGGTAGAGAGTTTTCTTGGATTTAAGGGTTTAAGGGTTGAGGGATTAGGGTTTAGGGTAGAGGGTATTGGGTTGAGCGTAGAGGGTAGATGGTAGAGGGTTTAAGGGTTGAGTTTTTAGGGTTTAGGATTGAGTTTTTATGGGTTTAT
Source organism: Sequoia sempervirens (assembly GCA_007258455.2). Lineage (NCBI taxonomy): Eukaryota > Viridiplantae > Streptophyta > Pinopsida > Cupressales > Cupressaceae > Sequoia > Sequoia sempervirens. The sequence continues at coordinate 16,588 of VDFB02039951.1, read as the reverse complement.
ATGGTAGAGGGTAGAGGGTTGAGGTTTTAAGGTTGAGGGTATAGGGTTGGGGGATTAGGGTTGAGGGTCCAATGTATAGGGTAGAGGGTATAGTGGTTGAGGGAGTAGGGTTTAAGGGGTTGAGGGTTGAGGGATTATGGTGAAGAGGGTTGAGGGCAGAGAGTTTAATAAGTGGGTTTAAGGGGTTTAAGGGTTTAAGGGTTGAGGATTAGGGCTGAGGGTAGAGTGGTAGAGGATTGAGGGTAGAGGTTTTATGGCTTCTAGGTTTAAGGGGCTGAGGGTTTAGGGTTGAGTGTTTAAGGGTTTATAGTAGAGGGTAGAGGGTAGAGGATTGAGGTATAGGCAGAGGGTCAAGGCTGAGGGCTGAGGCCTAAGGTTGAGGGTAGAGGATTGAGGGTATAGGGGTTGAGGGATTAGGGTTGAGGGTTCAATGTATAGGGTAGAGGGTATAGGGATTGAGGGTATAGGGTAGAAGGTTTAAGGGTTTAGGGTATAGAGTATTGGGTTGAGGGTAGAGGGTAGAGGGTAGAGGGTTTAAGGGTTGATGGTTTAGGGTTTAGGGTTTAGGGTTGAGTGTTTAAGGGCTTATAGGGTAGAGGGTATAGGTTTAAGGGTTGAGGGTTGAGGGTTTAAGGTTGAGGGTAAAGGATTAAGAGTATAGGGTTGGGGGATTAGGGTTGAGGGTACAATGTATATGGTAGAGTGTATATGGGTTGAGGGATTAGGGTTTAAGGGTTTAGGGTTGAGGGATTAAGGGTCAAGATGGTTGAGAGATTAGGGTAGAGAGTTTACTAAGGGGTTTAAGGGGGTTAAGGCTGAGGGATTAGGCTGGGAGGGCAGAGGCATTGGGGTTGAGGATATAGGGCAGGCGTTTAATGGTTTAGGTTGATGGTTAAGGTTGGTGGGTAGAGGGTTTAGGCAGGATTGAGGGCATAGGCTGAGGGATTAGGTTGAGGCAATGCATATGGTAGAGGGTATAGGGGTTGAGGGATTAGGGGCTTAAGGGTTGAGAAGGAGGGTACAATGTATATGTGGTAGAGGGTATAGGGGTTGAGGGATTAGGGTTTACAATGAGGCTGAGGGTAGAGGTGATGGTAGAGGGCTGAGGGTCAAGGGCTGAGGGCTTAGGGACCAGGGCAGAGATTTTCGGACTTAAGGGTTTAAGGGTTGATGATAGGGGTTTCAGGGCAGATATTGTAGCGACGGTAGAGGCAGAGGGTAGAGGCAGAGGGCTCTAAGGGCAGAGGGATTAAGGGTTGTGGGTTGAGGGTAGAGGGTTTAGGGGTTTAGGGTTGAGGGTAGAGGGTTTAGGGTTTAGGGTAGAGGGTAGAGGGGTTAAGGGTTTAAGGGTAGAGGGTAGAGGATTTAAGTGTTAAGGGTAAATGATAGAGGGTTAATGGTAGAGGGGAGAGAGATAAGAGTGAGTGAGTGAGAGAGATATAATTGAGGGTATAGGGTTGTAGACCTATAGGGTTGATGTTTTAGGGTATTGGGTTGAGGGTAGAGGGTAGAGGGTTTAGGGTTGAGGGTTTAGGGTTGAGCGATTAGGGAAGAGAGGGATGGATGGATGGATAGAGAGATGGAGGGAGAACTGAGATAGAGAGGAGAGAAGAGGAGGGAGGGAAAAGGATATATGAGGGTTGAGGATCCAATGCATAGGGTAGAGAGTTGAGAATTGAGGGTATAGGGTTGACGACCTGTAGGGTTGAGGGATTAGGGTATTGGGTTGAGGGTATATGGTTGATGGATTAGGGTTGAGGGTACATATGGTTGAAGGATTGGGGTTGAGAGTCTAATGTATAGGATGAGTGAGTTAGAGGGAGAGAATCGAGGGTATAGGGTTGAGGACCTATAGGGTTGATGGTTTAGGGTATTGGGTTGAGGGTAGAGGGTAGATTATTTAAGGGTTTAGGGTGTAAGGGTTTAGGGTTGAGGGTAGAGGGTTTAGTGTTTAGGGTAATGGTTTGAGGGTACATGGTTGAAGGATTAGGGTTGAGGGTCCAATGTATAGGGTAGAGGGTATAGGGGTTGAGGGTTGAGGGTTGAGAATTGAGGGTTGAAGGTTTAATGTATAGGGTAGAGGGTAGACGGTAGAGGGTTTAAGGGTTTATGGTTTCAGAGTTGAGGGTTGAGGGTTTAAGGGTTAAGGGTTGAGGGTGAAATTGGCAACTAACTTGCCTATTTGAGAAAATGGGTCTAAGAAATGGGGTCTCCGAATCACCAAGAGACCCCATTTCTTGGACCCATTTTCTCAAGCGGGCCAAGTTAGGTTGCCAATTTCACCCACTAGCTTGCCAATTTGGTGAAATTGGCAATGTAGTGGCCTGTTTGAAAAAATGGGTCCAAGAAATGGGGTCTCCTGGTGATTTACATCATTGGGAGACCCCATTTCTTGGACCCATTTTTTCAAACAGGCCAAGTTAGGTTCCTAATTTCACCCACTAGCTTGCCAATTAAGTAAAATTGGCAATGTAGTGGCCTATTTGAGAAAATGGATCCAAGAAATGGGGTCTCTCGGTGATATAAATCACTGGGAGACCCCATTTCTTGGACCCATTTTCTTAAATAGGCCAAACTAGGCTACCAATTTCACCCACTAGCTTGCCAATTCAATAAAATTGGCAATGTAGTGGCCTATTTGGAAAAATGGGTCCAAGAAATGGGGTCTCTTGATGATGAGATCCCATTTCTTGGACCCATTTTTTCAAACAGGCCAAGTTAGGTTGCCAATAGCTTGCCAATACAGTGAAATTGGAAATGTAGTGGCCTGTTTGAAAAAATGGGTGCAAGAAATGGGGTCTCCCGATGATTTACATCACCAAATTAGGCTAAAATGGTCCAAGAAATGGGGTCTCCCGATGATTTACATCATCGGGAGACCCCATTTCTTGGACCCATTTTCTTAAATAGGCCAAATTAGGCTAACAATTTCACCCACTAGCTTTCCAATTGATAAAATTGGCAATGTAGTGGCCTATTTGAAAAAATGGGTCCAAGAAATGGGGTCTCTCGATGATGAGACCCCATTTCTTGGACCCATTTTTCAAACAGGCCAAGTTAGGTTGCCAATATAGTGAAATTGGCAATGTAGTGGCCTGTTTGAAAAAATGGGTGCAAGAAATGGGGTCTCCCGGCGATGTAAATGGGTCTAAGAAATGGGGTCTCTCAGTGATGTAAATCACTGGGAGACCCCATTTCTTGGACCCATTTTTTCAAACAGGCCAAGTTAGGTTGCCAATTTTACCCACTAGCTTGCCAATTCAATGAAATTGGCAATGTAGTGGACTATTTGAGAAAATGGGTCCAAGAAATGGGGTCTCTCAGTGATATAAATCACTGGGAGACCCCATTTCTTGGACCCATTTTCTTAAGCAGGCCAAGTTAGGCTACCAATTTCACCCACTAGCTTGCTAATTCGATGAAATTAGCAATGTAGGCCAAGTTAGGTTGCCAATTTCACCCACTAGCTTGCCAATTTAGTGAAATTGGCAATGTAGTGGCCTATTTGAAAAAAATGGGTCCAAGAAATAGTGTCTCCCGGTGATGATACCCCATTTCTTAGACCCATTTTTTCAAACAGGCCAAGTTAGGTTGCCAATAGCTTGCCAATACAGTGAAATGAGGTTGTAGTGGTCTGTTTGAAAAAGTGGGTCCAAGAAATGGGGTCTCCCACTAAAATGGACACCCCATTTCTTGAACCCATTTTTTCAAATAGGCCAAGTTAGGTTGTCAATTTCACCCACTAGCTTTTCCAATTCGATGAAATTGGCAATGTGGTGGCCTGTTTGAAAAAATGGGTCTAAGAAATGGGGTCTCCCAGTGATTTACAAGATCACTGAGTCCAAAAAATGGGTCCGAATTGGCAAGATCACCGGGAGACCCCATTTTTTCAAACAGGCCACTACATTTTTAATTTCACCAAATTGGCAAGCTTGTGGGCCCACTACATTGCCAATTTCACCAAATTGGCAAGCTTGTGGGCCCACTAGCTTGCCAATTCGGTGAAATTGGCAACCTAACTTGAGAGGGATAGGAGTGAGTGAGTGAGTGAGAGAGAGAAAAAGAGAGAGACTTGATAGAGGGAGAGGGGGTAGGAGGGAGAGACTTGAGAGAGAGTGTGTGAGGGAGTGGGAGAGAAATAGAGGGTAGAGGATAGAGGGTATAAGGGTAGAGGGTAGAGGGGAGAGAGATAGGAGTGAGAGAGAGAGAGAGAAAGTTGAGAGAGGGAGAAGGGGTAGGAGGGAGAAAACATCGAATACCCTACATGCTCAGTTGTTGTTACTGGAACATGGCTTAGAAGGTAGCCACATAAGAGTGTTAAATATTAGTTGTTTCAGAACTTTGACATGCATTGTAAGTCTTCATTACTCAAACCTTGTCATGGCATCCAATGTTCATTTGACCAAATATGGGGGTATACCTTTGAACAAGACCTTGTGGAAGGTCTGTGAGTCTAACCATGGGGCAATACTTGACACAATAAAGAGTAGAGTAGACCCAGATGGTTCGTTGGATTACTTTGTAAGTATGCACATTGGTTCTTATTAATTTATCCTTGTATGCAATTTAATTTGTTTGATGCCAATGCTATCATCTTCTTTTACTTTACCTATTTGTAAGTAACCTACTCAAAATTGATTGGTGTCCCCCTTGCAGAAAATGTTGATTTATGAGCCATCCAAGAGAATCTTAGCCAAAAAATCAATGCAAAATCATTATTTTGATGATCTTGACAAATCTCAATTATGATTTTGAGCCATTATAAAAGTGTGTGTGAAGGTTGGTGAGAGAATTTCAAGTCATTCATTTGAATTTAACCTTATCATGAGCACCTATGATGTAGACATTATAAGAGCATCTTGAATTTCAAGTTATTATATTCATGAGAGGTGTTGTGTGCAATAAGTATTTTGGAACTCCCGGTGAAGATGTATGACTAGGAGTGACTAAGTTGAGAGATTGGCATGCCTATCCTCAATGGAAGCATCAAGATTTATGCCTTGTTGTTCTTGAGTTGGAACCAAATGGTGTGGATTTGTTGTATGTAAGTGCCTTCCATCTATTTTCATTTCATTTCCATTTTGGATGCTATTTCTTTTTCTTATTTTACTTTGCATATTTGTAAGTAAACTAATAAAAATTTATTGGTCTCTCCTTGTAGAAAATGTTGATTTATGGGCCATCGAAGAGAATCTCAACCAAAAAAGCAATGCAACATCCTTATTTTGATGATCTTGACAAATCTCAATTCTAATTTGAAGCCATTATAAAAGAGTGTGTGAAGCTTAGTGAGGGAATCTCAAGTTATTCAATTGAAGTTAACCTCATCATGAGCACCTATTATGTAGACAGTATAAGACAATTTCAAATGTATGAGTGACATTGTAAAATATCTATGAGAATGAAGTACCTAAGGCATTGTGTCTATGGTGCAGGGCACTTGGGCCTTCATTTTGTAAAAGGGGTTTAGTATGTAGTTTCTATATGTTTAAAGTCATGTTTTTGTTTTGAAATAAGGTCTTTAAGACCATGTTACAATTTTTTGGGTCAGTTTTGGTTAGGAGGAATCATTTTGAGTCAATTCGGTAAAGTTGCAAATATTGTAAAAAAGTTGCATAGCAACTTTTGCATTTATGATATAAAAGGGAAATTGAATAGTTAGGATGTTAAAAGTTAGTTGTAGTCAATCAGATATGGTTGGAAAAGGTTAAATATGCTTTGTAATGGTCAAAACATGGGTTGGATGTACATTTGGAGGATTGAATAACAAAGATTCACTTTTTTCTACATTTTACTACATTGAGTTTTGTTGCTACATCAACTTTTACATTTGGTATGGCCTAGAAGTGCTCATTTGTGCATTGGAATTTATGGAGGAGTGAACTACCTTTCATTTTCATCTTGTCTCATTTGATTTCATCAAGATTTGAGAGAGTTATAGTGTATTTTTCTGAAAATGGGTTAGAAACCCTGGTTTTGAGTGTTTGAGAGCAAAAGTAATGATTTGTGACCCATTACACCAATGAAAATGCTTGATAATTGGTGGAATGGGTGTAGGTAGGTTGTATTTTATGTTTTCAAAGTTTGCAAGAGCAGGGATGAGGATTTGGGAAAATTTGGTTGATGCCCTAGTTGGTTTACTTCATGTTTTTAAGCAAAAGTGATGCATAGAAGTATGGTTTTATAGAAGAGTTTATTGGAGACCATTCTATGGGATGGGGATTGTATGTTCAGACCTAATTTGACATGTATAAGGTTTTGAAATAGAGATTTGAGGTTTGGAGTGTGTAAAACCAATAAGTGCCTTGTTGAGGGAGGCTAATTAGGCCTATTTCAAGGCATAGAAACAATTTTTTGGCCTATGATGCTTAAGAACTCTTCGTATAAGCCTATGGGATTTTTTTGGGCCCCTCTACAATAACCTCTCTTAGTTTTTGTTATTTCAGAGTCATTTTCCCATGGTGTCCTATTTTCACTTGATGGAAAAAGTGTCAAATGCAAGCAGTGTAAAGTTGCAAAGTGGTGCAACTTTCATTCTGCAACTCGTGTGACCAAGTGAACTGTTCCAACACATCCAGATGGGTACATTTATGCTAGGAATTGTCCTCTTTCACACCCAAATGCATGGAATCTCTCCAAGCTACATTCAACTAGATCAATCCCTTAAGGGTCCAAAGTGCAAAAGGGAAACAATCTTTGATGGGCTATTACTTGAAAACCATGGTTCTTACAAAATCTTCATTTGAGCCTACAAGATCATGTTGGGCCCCTCTACAATAACCTCTCTTAGTTTTTGTTATCTCAAAGTGGTTTTCCCATGGTGTCTAGTTTTCACTTGATGGAAAAAGTGTCAATTACAAACCGTGCAAAGTTGCAAAGTGGTACAACTTTCATTCTACAACTCATATGACTAAACAAACTGCTTCAACATGTATGGATGGATGGGTTTACACTAGGCATGGTCTTATTTCGTACCCAAACACACGGAATAACTCTGAGCTACTAGTAGAATCCCTTAAGAGTATAAAGAGAAAACTGGTTGTAATCTTTGACGAGTTGTTACTCAGACACCGTGACAATTAGAAACTTATTGTTTGAGTCTATGGGATCATGTTTGGCCTCTCTACAATAACCTCTCTCGATTTTTTCTATCTCAGAGGCGTTTTCCCGTGGTGGTGAATTTTTACTTGGGAAAAAAGTTGTCAAATGCAAGTAGTTGAATGTTGCAAAGTGGTGCAACTTTCATTCTACAACTCATGTTACCAAAAAAACTATTCCAACACATCCAAGTGGGTAAATTTATGCTATGAATGGTCTTCTTTCACACCCAAACACGTTGATTCGCTTTGAGCTACATTCAACCGGTATAATCTCTTAAGAGTCCAAAGTGCAAAATGATTGCAAACTTCAGCATGTTGTTACTTGGATATCGTGATGCTTAGAAACTTATCATCTAATTCTATGGGATCATGTTGGGCCCCTCTACAATAACCTCTCTCATTTTTTTCTATCTCGGAGGCATTTTCCCATGGTGGCAAATTTTCACTTATGGAAAAAGTTGTCAAATGCAAGTAGTTGAAAGTTGTAAAGTGGTGCAACTTTTATTCTGCAACTCATGTGACCAAACAGACTATTCCAACATGTCTGAATAGGTATGTTTATGCTAGGAATGGTCCTCTTTCATACCCAAACATGCAGAATCGCTCCAAGTTATGTTCAACCGGATCAATCCTTTAAGAGTTCAAAGTGCAAAATGGTTGTAAACTTTAGCATGTTGTTACTCATATATCGTGATACTTAGAAACTTCTCATGTGATCCTATGGGATCATGTTGGGCCCATCTACAATAACCTCTCTCATTTTTTTCTATCTTAGAGAAATTTTCTCATGGTGGCAAATTTTCACTTGGTTAAAAAGATGTCAAATGCAAGTAGTTGAAAGTTGCAAAGTGGTGAAACTTTCATTCTGCAACTCATTTGACCAAATGAACTATTCCAATGTGTTTGAGTGGGTATGTTTCTGCAAAGAATGGTCCTCTTTCACACCCAAACACGCTGAATTGCTCCGAGCTACATTCAACCAATAGAATCCATGAAGAGTCCAAAGTGCAAAATAGATGAAATCTTTGACAGGTTGTTACTCAGATGCCATGATGCTTAGAAACTTATCATCTGAGCCTATGAGATTGAATTAGGATTCTCTACAATAACCTCTCATTTTTTTCTATCTTAGAGGCTTTTTCCTATGGTGGTGAATTTTCACTTTGGGAAAAGGTTGTCAAATGCAATTAGTTGAAAGTTGCAAAGTGGTGCAACATTCATTATGCAACTCGTGTGAGAAAATGCATTGTTCCAACGCATTTAGATGGGTATGTTTACGTTAGGAATGGTCCTCTTTTGCACCCAAACAAACGAAATCACTATGAGATACATTCAACTAGCTTGATCCCTGAAGGGTCCAAATTGCAAAAGGGCAATAATCTTTGACAGACTATTACTCGAAAATCATGATTCTTACAAACTCTTTGACTGAGCCTACAGGATCGCGTTGGGCCTCTCTACAATAACCTCTCTCATTTTTTGTTATCTTAGAGTCATTTTCCCATGGTGTATAATTTTCACTTGATGGAAAAAGTGTCAAATGCAAGCAGTGTAAAGTTGCAAAGTGCCACAACTTTTGTTTTGCAACTCATGTCACCAAACAAACTACTCCAACACATCCCAATAGGTACATTTATGCTAGGCATGGTGCTCTTTCACACCCAAACATGTGGAATCACTTCGAGCTACATTAATCAGCTTGATCCCTTATGATAGCATCCAAATCAATTAAACAGATAAACATACACACGACAGTTGAGAAGTCCGAGTTTTCCACACAAAAAGCATATGATCATCCTCAAGTTTAGCAGGTGAAAAATGTTTTTTAATTATTCTCCCTTCCCTTACAACAATATACAACTAATTGTAAATGCATACAATGGTGGAACTTGGAAACATTTTATTTTTCCTCAATTAACAACTTTGGTTGTGAAGCATTTTGTCATTTTCATTTGAAATGATTTTCTATGCTTGAAAATTGGAGTCTAAGAAAAAACAAGTGATTCTCTCACGTACATTTATTATTTGGTGTGATAAATAAATTTTCCATCATTGAGTCCATTTCTTATTTTTATTATAAATTATAACTTGCTTTCTCTCGAGTCCATTTCCCATACAAGAAATAATATTGCAAAAAGTTGACATATACATATTTTGATGTGTTTATATGGTGATGGATCAAGAACATAACAATTCATTATGCACTATGAGGATTATGTTGTAAAAATGTTTAAAGACTATTCAAGATAATTTTTTGTATAATAATGTGTCAAAAATTTAACTACTCATCATCTACTATGAATATTATGTTTTGCAAGAGTTGTGAAGATTATGTATCATTTACTTAATTGAGTTGTTCCAATCAAAAGATTAAATATATTGGAATCCTTTTATGAAAAAATTCATGGCATACCAATTGAAAACATGTTTTTAACTTTTAGATAAATCATTTCATGGAACTCTTTGGATTAAACTAAATTGAGATATGTAAGAACAAGGGAGCATTAGGAAATTCATTACTCAAGGATATTAAATAAGCCTTTTTTCCCATTGCAATTTTGAGTGGATTATTACTTTCAAATTATTGGGAATGCTTTTCCTATTTTCTAGTTGGTAGTTTCCATTCTAGAAGGCTCATCTCTTGATATATTTTATACTCATTCTTAATCAATTATCGAGTTAATAATCAGTGCATTTAATTACAGTTAATATTTTCTTTCCAATTTGTGCAATTTTGGAATTGGTAACTCTACTACTATTCCTATAAATATTGGAGTTGTTTAGCATCAACTAATAAAGTTGTTTAGCATCAATCAATTAATATTCAAGACAAACCATGAAGGACAACAATGGTCAATGCTAGGGGTAACCAATTAATAAGTATATGTGTGAATAAGTCAAGCAAGTACATGTGAATAAGGGAAGCACAAGTACTCAAAAACACATAAGTCTTGAAGTATACACATGAATACATAGTATACACAAATTAATACAAAATATATGCATGAATACAAGGTATACAGATGAAAACACGTAAGTCACAAAGTATACACGTAAGTTATAAAGTATACACTTGAATACACGTAACTCATATCTATTGAACCATGAATTTATAATGCAACTATGGACACCATTAATAAAAAATATTTGTATTAACCAAATAGCCATGTAGGTATACATCAATATTTGTCTATATAAGTATAAAATATAGGTACAAAATAGTCATATAGGCTTACGAGAATGCCATATAGGCATACAATGTCAAATATATTCAATACAAAATATGTACAAAAATTATATATAGACATACAACAAAGGGATTTGGAATCAAAAGTCATCGCTCTCTATGCTCTCGAAATAAACTCTTCCCCTTTGCTTGTTGATCAGATGGCGATACATCTATCAATTTTTTATGTTGCAGTTGAGGAGTGCTCCTGGTGCTCCTCCTAGGGTTTAGTTCTTGGTCAAGTCTTATCTATTACAATACGAAGTAAATACATTAATATATAGAAATTACATTATAAAAATGATATATTTAACAAAATAATCACTTACCTCCATTTGATGATCACTCTCAATGAGGGAAATATTCAAATGCCCATGCTAAGGCATGCTAAAGCCCTGTATAAACCATCCAAATAGAAATTAAACTACAAATCAATAATGGTTTGATTTTTCACTAACTAACATCTATAACAACGAATGCAAATTAAAATTTACTAATTTTCCTCATACCTCCCTTGTCAGAGCCATCGAGGAGTCTATAGAAGATGAAACATCGATCTCCATTTCCCTTTGAACATTCAGAGGTGTATCCACTTGCAACATCTGAAAATAAAACAACAAATTATTCAATCACAAAAACTAAAATAGCAATCCATGTCATGGCTTATAATGTATGAGATAATGAACAAAATTTTGAGTACTTATTAAACTATATACCCTATCCATATCTTGTTCGAAAGCATATTTTTTTAGGCTTTTACCCATAGCAGCAAGCTGGTGAACCATTTGATAAAATGCTTTCGTAGACATGTATGATAATTGTGGTGGCATAGAGAAGGAAGTGAACTGTTTGAAAAACTTCCTCAAAGAAATGGGGTCTTATGGTGATGGAATTCCATTACAAACAAATGTGTCATGACATTCCATCACCATAAGATCACATTTCTTTTAGGTATTTTTTCAAACAGTTCATTGCCTTTTATATGGTATTATGTTGGGATGGGGTGGATGGTATAGTGTGGCCTTGGTTATGAGATTGAAGGAAATTATGACATGAAGAGGGAGGAGTGGGGACATGAACAAGTGGAATAAAAGGTGGTAGGTTCCACGGATTGGTAAATTGAGGATTAGGACCTTGAAAAGAATTTGGAGGGGAATTTTGGCTAATGGGTTGGTTTCTATTCTTCAAGCAATGAGCTATTTGAAAAAATACCTCAGAGAAATGTGGTCTTGTGGTGATGGAATGGAATTCCACCACCATGAGACCACATTTCTTCAAGGATTCTTTTTATACTACTCACTACCTTAATTATGATATTGCTCACTATTATGCTTTGATAGAAATTTTTCCAAGCATCCATAGTTTGTTGGAAAGCACCTATTTTAGGATTTTAGCCATAGCAGCAAGGAAGTGAGTAGTTTGATAAAATTCTTTGGTACACATGTATGGAAAATGTGGTAGCATAGAAAAGGTGGTGAGTTGTTTGAATAAATTCCTTGAAGAAATGCGATCTCATGGTGATGGAATGGCATTCCATCACCATGAGACCACATTTCTTCAAGGCATTTTTTCAAACTACTCACTACCTTGTCTAATCTATTGCTTACTATTATGCTTTGATAGATTTTTTCCAAGCATCCATAGTTTGTTGGAAAGCACCTTTTTTAAGATTTTATCCATAGCAGCGAGGAAATTAACTATTTGATAAAATGCTTTCGTAGACATGTATGGAAAATGTGGTAGCATAGAAAAGGTGGTGAGCTGTTTGAAAAGGTGCCTCAAAGAAATTGGGTCTCATGGTGATGGACATCACCATGAGACCACATTTATTTGAGGCATTTTTCAAACAACTCATTGCCTTTTCTATGCTATTTCTTACTATTATTCTTTCATATATTTCTTCCAAGCATCCATAGCATAGACAAGGCAATGAAATTTTTGAAAAGATGCCTCAGTAAAAAGTGGTCTCATGGAATGCCATGACAAGAAAATGCAATTGGTAGCTTCTCCTACATATTACTTATGCTATGTGAAGTAATTGCATCACTACTTATGTTGACTTTCTAAACAACTATATTGTAGTTGAAATTTTTTTATCTATCAACATCTAGTTATTAGTTATGGAATGCGAAGTAATGCTTTGAGTTTGAAAGATGTGCAATGCAACGTAATCAATGATATGAATATAAACTAGACAAATATATTAAGTACAATTCATTAGTTAAACTCTTTATTCTATTACTTGCATGTAGGTTTGTCTAAATCTACTGGCACTGGGAGGTGTTCCCTCGAAACCTCCAATATTAGCCTATTCAACATCCAAAATCACATATTAAAATAACATTCATAAAACAATGCTATTAACATGTAATAAATTTATAATTATTTACTAGTTACATACCTCAAGAGTAGATGCAGTGGAGAAATAAGTGTGTGTAGGGCCAGTGTATCATGTATCAACACTGTGACCTTGAAATTTTATTAAAATCATAAAACTAAATTAGTTAATCTTACATTTCAAAATTGAAATTTAATAAATTCAATTCAATGAACATGCTAACATTTACCTAGGTATTAATGCCAAAGGCCTCATTCAAAATTTGTGTTGCCCTCGCCATCTCCATAGATGCAGACATATCCTATGTTGCAGCCTCCTGAGTGTCAGTGGGGTCATATGAACAAGTCACCTCACAAGATTGACACAAATGGGATCGAAGCCCACCACTTGAAGACTCCCCTGGATGGCGCTATAGAATAGGGTTGGCATGCTGGATGACACTCTAGTTCAAAGAGTTAATGGCTTGCAAAGTCTATACCTCAACACTCTCCTTCACAATGGAAGGGATAATAATTTTCTAATGAGGTGGCCTAGTGAGAGGTCATCTCCCTTGCCACATAGGATCCTGCTGCACACCGTGTCTATCTTGAGCCGACCCCCCACCTCTCCCTTGGAAGTCCCCCATATCAAAATAATTTTGGATTTTGTTAAAGATGAACTCACTATATAGTTTTCTATAGAAATACTACAAGACTTCACAATTGTTGCATGGCGGGTAATCAAAAACCATGTACCACCTAGCCCAAAAAAAGTTCCTAATCTATTGGTGGTGGCACTAATGGATAGGAAACCTCTTCACATTGAGGGTAATATTTGCAATTGTGTGTGGGTCAATGAATAATGAGTACAAATAAATTTTTGTAATTTTTTAGATCTTTACATCTTTATATGATAATTAATCCTGATAATAAGCCCTAGCCACCTACCTCCTATCTTGCCAACGAGTTAATTGTTTATTGATTGAATCTACATGTTTACATAGCATTTCTTTGAGTGAAGTTTCCAAGGTCATTCTTTCCATGGTAGAACTATTTGGATCGTTCAACCTCTTGATTAAATCCTCAATTTGTTTTTTATTGTTTTCAATTTCACTCATTAGGTTTTGCTAAGTTCCAGGAGGATGTTGAGGGATTGGTGGAGGAGATTGTTGTTGTGGTTGTTCAACTTGAGGATTTTGTTATTGTTGTTGTTGTGCTTGTTGAGGATTTTGTTCCTCTTGTTGTTTCTATGCTTGTTGAGGATTTTGAGGAGGGTTTGCAGGTTCATTAACTTCTCCTACAAATTCAAAAAATAAATATCAAAAACAACCTAAAACTAACAAATTCACAACCAAAAAAAAAAACAATCCTTACCTCTCAAACCTCCTCGTTGGCATGGCAGTATCCTGGTGATGAAACAACAACAATTTGACAAAAAATCTTGCAAAATGGCTTCTCCCAGAACGCAGGTGCGTAAATGAGGGGTTTTGGCCACAAGTAGAAAAAAAAAATAGTCACAATGAAAATGATTTCAAATTCCTTTTTTTTTTCTTTTAATACCCCATAACGTGAGTGTGTTATAATGTGCTCATGTTATGGGATCATTGTGGCTGAGCCTTAGGCTCGGCACACCAAGCCATAATGCGAGTGTGTTATGAGCTTTCAAAACTTTTTTAAAAATTTCGCCACAAATTGGCTACCCATCTTTTTGCACCCGCTTGTGTGACATTTTCCATCGCCATTCTATTGGAAGTGAAAATACATGTAGGTGAGAGCTAGTAGAATGTAGGAAGGAAACCATTAATACATTTGATTTCTAATGAATGACTTGTCCATTTGGACTATGTTTGAATAATTTTTCTATTGGAAATTTGATAATAGATATGACTTGACTTTTAAGCATGACATGTACCATGTTTTTAATACAACCCTGATCACATATTTTGGATATGTTAGCATATTCCACAAATTTATCAATAATTTGGTGTGTGAAATTTTCCATTTCCATTCCATTTAAGGTGAATGAGCTTCCAAAGGAAGGTTGGCAGAATTGTGGGGAGGTGCTATATTAAAACTTTCGTTTTATGATACATTCATCTGCCAACATGGCCTTCCTTCTACCCTTATTTCATATTTTTGAATGTATTGACCCATGTTGAGATACATTTGTGAAGCAACTTACTGAAGCTGACATGTTCACCTTTCCCCACAATTTTGCAGTAACTGAGAATGCTTTCTAATGGTGGCTGGCAAAATTGTAGGGAGGCGCTAAATTCGAAATTTTTTCTGTGATACATGCCTCTACCATCATGACCTTCATTATGCCCTTATTCCATATTTTTAAATGTATTGACCCATATTGACCTACCTTTTTGAAGCAATTTACTGAAGCTGACCTATTTGTCTTCCCCCATAATTTTGCAGTAACTAGGAATGCTTCCTAATGGTAGTTGGAAAAATTACTTGGAGCATTTCCAGGGCCCTAGTAGAACCTATTACCCTCCTACAATTTCTAATATAAACAAAAATTCAACTGGAAGATTGAGATTTACACAAATTTGGTATGAGACTAAGGGGTACAAGGAGTTACCATTACTCCACAAAATATTTGGCTTGCAATATTGTTTATTTTTTTTCCAAAAAAAGGGGTAAAAACTTTATTGAAACTCAGAAAAGAACATTACAAGCAAAACAGAGGAACCAAGCCTCAAAATCCTAGGGAAGCAACACCAAAAACCAAGAACAAACTCAGCTATCTTCAAGAATCCTTCTATCCTCCTCAAGATACCTATCTAAATCATGTTGTAACTCAGGGGAAACTTGCACCCAGTCCTCAATCTTCCAGCCAACACCTTGCTCGGAAGCCCATTTGGCTAAACAGTCAGCAACCCGATTCCACTCTCTCGGGATATGAACAAAAGAGACCTCCTCCATCCTAGAACTAACCTGAAGAATCTGCTAGACCACCGAGGCTAATTTCCAATTAATGTTAGACATCTTCCTCTCATTCAACAAGTTAACCAAGATCTGTGAATCCGCTTCACAAATAACCTTTTTCCACCCCAAAGCAAGGGCCCGCCCCACATCATATAGAATCGCCATACCCTCCATAAGGTTAACCATCTCCTTCCCCTCATGAATAGAAAAAATAAATATCACTGAACCCCCTGAATCCCTACCCACCCCACCAATCCCAACAAGCCCAGGATTGCCTCTGGAAGATCCATCAGTATTGATCTTAAAAACACCTACCCACCTACCGGCGGGGGAACCCATCTACCCAACCTCTGCACTCTCTTGTTCCCAAGCCTGCCTCTCCTAGAAATAACAGAGGAAGAATGTATCCCCTGCAATCCCAGTCTATCCACCAACTCAACATCCCCTTTCTCTAGGGGGAACACCCCTTCACTCATAGCCGCAACCGACTCTTGTATCATTCCTAACATACGCAACCAAACTTGCTAACCCCCCAACTTCACACCATGAAATATCCTGTGATTTCGCTCAAGCTAGGTCTACCAAAGAAGAAAAGTAGGACCGACATACCAAACATTCTGCAAGAAGGAATCCATTGATGGCTCGGTCTTCCCAAGCTATCCCAGAACTCCACCAAAGAAGAAGTGTGGACACAAGGTTGCTTCCAAACCCCCCACCTCCAGTGCCAAAGTTGGACAACAAATGGGCATTAGAAAAACAAGTGCGAGGAATCCTCCTCCTCTTTCCCATAGAGAACGCAAACTGAAGGCCCCTGAAAGCCACGCTTACGGATATTATCCTAGGTCAAGCACCTATTCCACACCAGAGTCCAAACAAAGCAATTACATTTTGGCCATGATAACTTATTCCAAACCCGCTTCCACTAATGAACCTCCACCCTAGCCAAATTTTGAGCCAGTAACACCTGATAACCACAAGCAACTGTGTATATCCCCTTAGGATTGTGTAT